>JTLS01000643.1:0-25264 GCA_000826855.1 Basidioascus undulatus
GAGGAGGCGGCGGCGGAGCGGCGGACGTAGGCCGGGTCGAGGGGCGAGGCGAAGGCGACTTGTGTTGGGAGATGAAGGTGAGTACGAAAATGCAAGAGATAATTTGTACGCAGAGACGTACCGAAGTTCGGCGTGAGCCAGTTCCAGTCGCCGTTCTCCACCTGCAGTGGAAACGCAGTCAGTCGCCAACCGCAAGACCGTCGCTTGCATTGCCGCACTTTTTCGTAGTACTCATACTCCTCCTGCACAACATACGAAACGGCACTGCATCAGTGCTGGTTTGTAATATGTAGCATCGAAACCAGACTGACCAAGTCAAACTTCTCCATGCGCAGCAAGCCGAGCTTGATCGCCTTGTGCATCCCCCACAGGCAGTCCTGTAAGTCCCCGCGGTCAGTCATCAAGACACGCTGCGCTCCAAACAAGTTCGTAGATAGCAGGAACTGTGAGACGCACCGAGATTGACAGGCAGAAATCAGAGCGGCCGCGGCCGGCGTCGCGGAAGGGCACGAACTCCATCTGCAATGCCCCGCAATGTCAGAAAATTGCTCTGAGAACGTGGGTAGCAAGCGAGAGCAGACAGACCTCAGCAATGGGGTAGAATGCGTCGGAGGGCGAGCGGCGCATAACGATGAGCTGCCAGCCGAGGGGGCGGAACTGTCAGCGTTTGGAAAGAACGCAGGGAAGGGAGAGAGCGGGAGACGGACAGTGTACAAAGCCATGAGCAGCGCGGCGTTCGCCTTCGCATGAGGGTCGTCAGACGAGTAGAGCACGAGCTTGCAGGATGCGAGATGGGGGTCTTTAAGCAGATCGTGGAGGAGGACGCAGAAGCTGTTCGCCCGTTCGCCGCACAGCCACAGCTGCCCACTCAGTATCTATGCACTGTACACCCCAGAGCTGGAGAACATTGGACGCACCGGTAGAGATGCGCACAGTTGAGGGGCCCAAAGTCGGAGAAGAACGAGAGGTAGACGAGATCGTTGTCGATCGTGAAGAAGTAGTACTGGTCCGCCGCGCCCGCCTTGGCGCCCGGGAGGGGGCTCCCGCCGTCTTCGAGAGGGGCGACCGGGCATGACGAGCCGTTGAGCTCGGAGGGGTGTGGCGCCGGGTAGGGGAAGGTGGTGAAGAGGAGCCTGGGCGAGGGAAAGGGTGGCGGATAGAAGTAAGTATCCATGTCCACTGGGTTTCCTATGAGGAACAGGAGCAGCAGGATATGAAGCCAGGTTGTGCCCAACCCACTTCCAATGACTACCAGCGCAGTTCAAGCAGGTCCGGCCCAGTACGTTCCCATCCGCCGCCGAGACGTCCATCACTCCCTCCCGCCAGGCCTCAATCCAAACAAGCAAGCGAGCTCGACTGACCGCTTGTCGAACTTGGCGACTCCGCCCGGGGTGAACCTGTACTTGGGCACGGCCATGGCGATGGATGCGCGCGCCGATGATGTGGGCTGGGACGGTGTTGGGCGATGATGGGGAGTCGGATGTCCGGAGTCGAGGAGAGTCGTAGCGAGGTCGTGCGGGGGTAGATGTTGGATGGTGAGTGGGTGCGAGCGGTAGGTCGTCAGAGTCGTTTGGATCGTAGCGGAATCCGGGTCTCGGATGAAAGCAGCGTGAAGGAGATGATGTTAAAGCGCAGCGCCGGAGGCAGACGGCTAGGCGAGTCGCTAGGAGAGGCTACAGGCTACAGCCGCCGTTCGAACGCCAGGCCCGAGTACAGCAGCCGCGACGTTGATATACGTCCAGTCGAGTCGGTGTATGCGCCGGCGGTGTCGGTGGATAGGCGAGCGAGAGATCTGGACTGCTGTCTTTGTCTCTCGCCGACGCTGGTGGTGCGAGGACAAGGCGCGGAAGGGGCGGGATGAACGAGGGGCACCTGGCTCACGGTGAGGGCGGCGGCGAGGGCGGCAGGGAGGCGGCAGGTGGACAAGGCCAAACACGCCAAACACACGCGCTTCCTCCCTTCGCTCGCCGATTCTCTCGACTTGCTATCCTATTTTTTGGTGTGTCTACTGCATCAGCTCGAGTATAATTTATCTCAAGATCATTCTGGAGTGGCCCAATGATGGTGGAGATGAGTGTATCTCTCCCTGCGGTGCGAATTCCCCGCGGAGCGAAGATGTCAAGGTTCGCGAAAGTCACAGGCAGCTGCATCCGCTTGCGCGGGTTTGCCACGAGCAGACGCACAAAGGGGGGCGTTGCACTTGGCTACACATTGCGCAGACATGTCTTTTAGTACTCTCAAAGACTCTGTGGTGGTATGCAAGTGCAGTATGGGATCGTCAGAAAGAATAGCGGGACTGGGGCATGGAGCGTTGGGCATTCAGACAATCAGCAAAGAGCCTGGTGTCCTCGGCAGAAAGCAGTGCGAGGCCCGCTTGCTCGAGACCGAGAGCGTAGCTCACTATCTGTTTCGGTCACATAAGTTTCAGCGTATGGAAAGGGTTCGATATGCTAGAGCCTCTGAGTGAAGATAAGCAGAATCTCGGAGGATGTTTCACATGTGTTGGCCTGATGAACATACGAACATGGCTACCAGGGCGTCACGACAGTTTTTCCGGCTGCATACAATAGTCTACAGACTTTATACGCTTAATAAGGCAATGAGGGGGACACTGAGTATCTGCCCAGTGTAGAGTTTCTGTATAGGACTTGTCATCCGCCATCATGCGATGAACTGCAAGCTGCGTGCGAGCGTGGCACTGATTACATTGGAGCAGACCATTGCACAGCTTTGAACACACATCCGACACAGATTTTGCACGTTATGGGGCAAGCTGGAGTCAAAGTACACCGTAAGCGGCAACCGTTTCGACGTCCTGCAGCTTTGTGTTTTCTTCCCGTTAGACGCAATGCGCTGCGATGCCTTGAAGTTGCACTCTGTGCGAAAATCTGTATACTCAACATTTAACCGCCCTATTCAAAACAAACAAGAGGCTCCTCTACAAACAAACGCGAAACCGTCTTCCTCAACTGGCCATATGTGTATGCTGTGAAAGCTGACATCGTTGCGGCATCCTCCTGCTGCTCTGCACGAGCACTGTCTCTCCAAAATTCCCAAGATGGACAAATAGATGAGCTAAAGGTTAGGCCCATAGTGCCTCCAGAAGACGCACCGCACCTGGATGCACGTTCGATGCAGTGGCGCTGCCCAAAGGTGCGGAGGAAGCAGTTTGTATGCGATTCCGAGGTACGAGGTTGAGCATAGACAAGGTCTCTGCACCGCAATACTTATTTCGTACTAAAGGTGTCCAGCTCGTCCCCCTTGTGCAGTCTCCAAGCGCGACTCGAACCAGAGCCACTTCGCCTCGAACGCTTCCTGACTAACACGTCCGCAACGTCTCTCAGATCTTCCGCTCCTTGAGCTACCGCACTCCGCGTACCACTCAGCGCCTGCTTTGATCAAACAGGTGCGCTTCACACACACCTCAACTTGAGTTACCAACAGGGCACTAACGTAGAACGCTTCGCGCACACAGCTCCGCGTTCTTTTCGCATCCCTCCCACTACGACCCTGTTTCCTTCTTGTCTGTCCGTTCCTCGAGTTGTACTGTTCACAAAGCCTGTAAATAGTTAGAACGACTGTTTCGGCTCTCTGATAGATAGTCTTGGGCCCTGCGCGTTTGCGCCACGGCCTCTACGACGCTACATGTGTGCAGAGGTCCGGAGAGCGGTAAGGATCATCCGGCGAACCCGGTGATCCAGCACAGAACACTGGGCGCGCTGCCTTAAGAGTGTCTTCGGCCACTAAGATCTTCCTGCAGGGGGATAACGTTAGTATGTATGAGCATCACAGGAAGCGCTGGAGGTGGGAACCTTCGCTGCCCCGATGTAAACGACTCCAGCTGGACTTTGGACCTATTGCATCATGTCAATTTCAACAAGATGGTCGGAATCCCTAGAACAAGGCTAATCTGAAGGGATTCAAGTGCGTTCATGGACGTACAATCCAGCTTTTGAGAGGTCTCCATGTTTCACCTCGACATCCTCGCACTCGTGCAGCCCGTGGTTCTTATTGTCCTGTTTGACCCTTTATTTGAGGAACGTGAAGTGTTAGTTAGAACTCTTGAAGCTTTTTCGGTAGGTGCAAATGCCCACCTCGCGAAGAACACCCCCCTTGACCCCCGAACTGTTGGGCACCTCGAGCGCCTGTTCCGAGACATCTTGAATCTAGGTAAGAAAGCTGCCAACAAGAGCCCAGCCGCTCAGATTTAGTTATTCAGGAAGATGCACTGGTTTAATTTCGTGATTTCCAGGTGGGAGCTCACACACCGGGAGCGCACCGTCGTGGTTCTTCTTTGCAAGGTCTACAGTCAGCGGAGGAACAGCCAGCATACATCACTCTGCAAACTCACCATACTTGATCCAGGCTTTGCAAGGGTCTGTGGGGCGAATGTGGGGCGCTTCATGGAAGAGCAGCAAGAAGATGAGAGCGACAAGCACAAGGCGATATCACGGCCTCACGAGCTTGCGTCATGTCCGACGCTGCGGCCGTCTGTACCTTCCGATAAGCGCACCTCCCTGCGACAGGGCACCAGAATATTGAAGAATGCGGTTGAACTGCATGCTAAATTACAGCACATAGGGTGTTTGTGATGCGGAGGTGCGGAGGTGCGACAACTCGGAGGGGTAGCACGGCAGCAGAGGGTGCACTGCATACATATCGACGGTACCGTTAACCTGATAGTTTTGCCCTCAATTATCCTGGATACCACCAAAATTTCCACATTGGCCATCATGCTTCCCGACTGCAGACTTGGATTAGGAGACTGTGTCCGGACATGGATGGCTTCGGACGTTTTCAACGCCGCGCTGCCTTGTACAATCGCCGCAAGTTTGCCCAGGGACTTCCACATGCAGATAGGCATAATAATCCCACGCATGCGTGCGTGAGTAATCTCACCCCCATCTAACATCTGAAAATCTGGGGAAAGAAGTAAGACCATACTTCCTTGAAAGTATGTGCGAATCGTTCGCGGGTCTGAGGTGCACAATACGTTGTAACTTCCAAATCAATACCATGGGCATGCTCAAATGTTTCGGGACGATGAGAAGGACATGCGTAATCAAGAAAATGTGACTGGTAGTAGTGTCTCTGCCGGTGTCAAGAGTCCATTTGAGCGAAAGAATAAAGGATATGAAGCTGCGAGTGCGAACTACTGCGATGCGAGGACGAGAGTGGTGGCTGCGAGTGCGAGTGTAAACAGTACAAAGCGATAGGACAACATAGTTCCGATTCCCTTGGAATTGGCTTATGGTGGGGCGCCAGTGCCCCAATCTCTGTCCGCTGGTTAAGGCAAACCATAGAAATTTGCTTTTGAGTTCAGAAACCGAAATACTTTTCCCGCCCTTTTACAATGCGGGTGTTAGCCAGAACCATCCAAGTCTTTCGGACTTGCGGTGATCGACCGTCATTCCCGCAGCCTTCCCGAGAAGATGCGCTCGTGTCGCGCAGTTTCGCTCCCTGCAACCTCCTTCGTCAATCTTCAACCCGTGAATAAGTCTCCTTTATCACACTGCAGCACGACCATTTGTCCCGTTTCCCTTGTCATTCCCCTCCGTAGCAAACCCATACCCATGTTACGCCCGATGCTGGCCCGACAATCGTTAGCGAGAACCCGTTCTCATCTCTCAACTCGTTACTCAGTAGACTCAGTGCAATCCTGATCAATTCCCTACAGAACTGTCACAATGTGCTCGATGCAAGTGCTCGCTTGAGTGGGAGCGGCTTGAGGAGCTCGTACTACAAGGCGATCCAAAAGATGCAGCATGGCACGTGGCAACTCTGGGCTTACAGTGCTGGGCGGGCTGTATAGGGCTCGATATTAAGAACTTATATATAGAATTAGGTACCCATCGTCATTCGTGACTGGGCCGGGAGAGCCACGCTCGAAGGGAGAAGTTGGAACGCGCCTCCTGTAGACTCTTGACCGCATGCAATCTCGTTTATTTCTGTTTGACTTCCTGGGCCCCACTCCTCCTCCCGGTCTGGCGGCCTGACTGCCCATCTATTCTCGATATGGGAGAAGGAGCTAGCCAACTCTCCTCTTCCTCAAGCCCCTTCCCTTGTCCAGCCGTACAAGGTGTCGTTTCCATCCTCGCCCCTCGCCACTGCCAATCTGTTGTACCATCAACTGGAACCTGAAGTCATGGTGACTACCATCGGCTCAACCCACTGCTCTGCCATCGCTCATGAATCTTGGGCTTGGGCACTGTATGCTCTTCGAGCCCCTACTCCACATGGTGAGCCGCGACCACTCAGAGCCTGGGCTGACCTGTGCATGCACACCCTGGGCCCAATTGCGTTACGGCCTGGGGCAAAGACTACATTGACAAGGCTATGAATGAATGAAACATCACTTTATCAGAAGCTATTGATATAGTGTGCAACAGGTCACTGTACACGGATTGCGAGGTTCCCTTCAGTCGCAGGTGGGGTCTCTGACCTGCAATTGCGGTTAGCAATTGATTGAAGCTGATGGTCATATGAATAAAAATTGGAGATTATCCTACACTAAACCACACAACATCCAAAATCTGCGTCCCATCTGCGACATGTTCAAGGTCCACCATTGCCAGCTGTGAACAATCCGCGGCATGCTCCATGGACTTTTAGTGCCATGGTACTTCTACTGCTTTTATGATTCAGCATGGTCCTTACCTACCCATAAAATTGGGATATCAACTCGAGAGCGACACGCCCGTCCACCAATACACGACCGGGCAGACCCGGGCAGGCCGTCCCGTCAAGCTTGATTTCCTGGCATAGCACCCGGGATAGTAAGATTTTATAGTGCCTTGGCCACTGTTTCGGACCCTTTCCTTCTCCAGCGCTAATGTAAGACATGAATGAGCGGCTGATCTAGGTTCGTCAAGCACCAAGGCTTGTAGGTGTCGGTTATCGACCTGAAGACAAACTCCACCCTGGCTATTCTAAAATCCTGGGATATGGGTAAGTCCTTCTTTAACAAGCTGCTTTAGTCTCTTAGTTGCTGACCCCTTCTTCCCAAACACTACGTCAGTACACCCCGTCCCTCCCTCCCCCCGCTTTCTCCTCGCAATGCCGATCGCATTCCCATCACCTACATCCGGGGACCCCGCCTCCTACTGCGAATTCCGGCATCTCTTGAAGCCCTCCTGGACTCAGAACAACGGGTGGCTGAATGCGAACTACCTGGGCATAGAGTCTGCAGTCCCTTCACCGGCCCAAACTCATGCCGCTCAACAACCGCCCGTTCAGCTCCAACTGTCCCATTCAAATGATTATTCTGATACAAACCTCCCTGAGGTGGGAACTGTTCTCTGATGAGCTTGTTGCTTGTGCAGCGGTTCTGGACCGGCTGGACGGGCACGGACAGGCAGTGGTACTCGAATTTGAGCATATTTGTTCAGCATGTTCAGCATCTCCTCCTTAGCCCTCAAGCTAATTTTCCGTAACTTCAACAGCTGTGTCGAATTTGCCTTGCCGGTGGTTCTGTTCGCCGTCGCAGCAAGCACACAACAGCGGATCAGGAGCTATTGAGCCGTCTAGATCTTGCTGGCTTTGACTGTCCCGAACAAACTTGATGACCGTGAAATTATAATTAAAATTTCATAGAATAATGTAGTTATAGAGATATGACCTGATGCATAAGATGATTGGTGGCCTGCCTTGTTGGGAGTTGCCGTACGTGAACTGCAGTGCGTCTTTGTCTTACCAAATGAGCGATTGCCTGAAAACAGACTTCTGATTCCACTATCTGTCAAGACCGAAGTCGCTCCTTACTTGTCTTACCCCATGGTTGCGCAGACAATGATAAATCACCCGAGCCAGCAAACAATCCCTACGACAACAACCACACGCACCCCGACCTCCCCTTCCCAGCACTCATCCTCCACACCTCTCTCTCTCTCTCTCTTGCTTCTCTCGTCCGCCTACCCGGCCTCCTTCTCCACTTACCCCCGCCCTTGCGCTTGCGCTCAATGGTGAGCCACCTGTCGCCGTTGAAGCTGGACTGGAAGCGGTTGGTTTGGACGCTGTCGGAGTACGAGCGGGGGCGGCACTGGTCCTGCCTGAGGGTCGGATGTGGGGGAACTGTTGGGAGGGGGGAGGTAATTGAGGAGAGGGGAGAAGGGGGACGCGAAGGGTTGAACGGGGTGGGCGAGAGGGCGCACGTGAACTTCGGGTCGGCTGTGGGTGGGCCGATAAGAGAGGATGAGAAGGGAGTGGAAAGGGGACGCAAGGAAATGCATCACCTCTGAAAAACAGGGAAGAAGAAGGTTTCAGCACGAAGTCATTCCCGGACCGATATGAGCTTGGGGTCTGGCTACGAGGCAAAACTCACTGTGCACGTATCGACACAGCACGGTGTCCTGTCGCCCGTGTACTTACCAGTGCCGTTTCCCACTCCCACACGGCCTAAAATCCATTGGCCACAAACGCACCTCCATCAACTCGGACGGTTTCCCAAGCAACTTCCCCTCCTTCAAGACCTCAAGCACTCCTCGGTGCCCCGATCCTGGCACAGCTCGCCCATGCAGAACTCCTCGTGCACGGCACACATCAATCTGGCCGTGGTCCTGGAGGATCTGCTGTATTGGGGATCCTGGTAATTGTAGAGTGGGTTGGTTAAGCTGGGCGGGGAGCCCATTGGGGAGGGTGCAGAGGCGGAGGTGGTTCTGTTGCTGGTTGCGGTGGATGTGTAGGAAGTTCAGGTGGAGAATTCAGTTTATTAAAATCTATGAAGAGGAAAATGTTCAAATGGAATGCAATAACCAGAGACGCGTCAACGGGCGGAGGAAGGAAATACAGGCGGACCTGCGGCGAAGAGAGTACGATGCAAACTTAGCTGGCAGGTGGAACCACACTTGATAGATAGGTAAAGAAGGAAAGATCACGTTAGTGTTTGGACTTCTGTGGACTGTTGGTAGGTAGGTCGGCGCGTATGGATTGCTCGGACAGCAAGCAGCGAAGACTCAATACTCAAGAAAATCTCAGGATACCACCTTCCTTTACTGCACCATGACCATAGTTCATGTCAGCGTTTGCACCTCTTTATGACGCAAGATGCACTTTTGCGCGCACGCACGAGATGCAACAATAAAAGTCATGCTTCGACTGCAGGAGACAGTCATCGGGTCGTCCCAGGGCGCGGAAACATGCGTAGTCTCTAGGGGCACACGCACTCCGCGCCCTAACGCCGTTCCATCACTACCCGCCATCACACACCATCACCGCCCCTCCCGTGCTTTTCTAAGCGCATTCTGTGAATAGGAGCTGTATTTGTATAAGTGAGGCAGTTGTACTAGCGACTGCGTACCCCCTTCTCTTCACTTGCCTGACGTCCCTCCATAGAACCACCTCCAAATCGCTCCCAGCTAATCTCAAACTCAGTCGCCTATCACATAATCTAGCAAACAGCGGCGCATGCATGCGTGCTCTCACGCTCCTTCGCACCTCTCCCTCTCCCTACTCTATCACCACCCCTCCCCCTCCCCCGGCACCTCTCTCAAGACAACCTATCACGCTTGAGCCTCGTCGGGCGGCAGGGGCCCTTAGAGGTGACGATCGCGTGGCTCTTGACGATCTCAGGGCTGACCCGGATGGCGTCATAGGTGTCGAGGGTGGTGAAGCTGGGCTGGACGGTAGGTATCAGATGACGTCTCGCAGTGAGAGACAATGTTCTCGAAGACTGAAGCAGACAAAGCGATAAAGATCGAGTTTTGAGACCGGAAGGGTGGAAGAGGGTTTTAGCGGGTAACAAGGCATACCTTCTTCTTAGGTGGCAACTGGCTGCTCAAGTGGTTGCTGGTCTGTCCCCAGTTGCACTCGGTCAGCAAAGATCGCAAAGACTGCAGGGTGTACCCTTGAAGCCTTCAAAGAACACACAGTCGCCTGACTAGCTGCAATTGTACATGTGTTCGAATGAGCCGTGGAAGCACGAAGGGAGAGCGGCGCACCAGCGGATGCGCGACCGCTGCGGCCTTCCCTACGGCCCGGGTAGCGTCCACAGCGGGGTATTGGCCTGCAGCGATGGCGTCCCGCAGGCCTATGGCGTCCACTCCAACACCCCTCTGACGGCCTTCATGCGACCAGACTCCGCCGAATTCCTTCTCAGCATTTCTGGATGGGTCTTCACACTCGCAAACCGTAATTATATTGAGATTAAAATAAAGCTCGAGTGTTTTGGGCTTCATTTACTGTGTTCAAGTTATACGATAGACAATAGACCCAGCCTTCGTTGAGAGAGGGTGCAGGACGGCCTCGGTGTTTGGAGGCAAAACGGACATGGTACCCGGAAAAAGATAAAAGGCCCTTTCTGTGTACAAGAGCCTTGGTGAAGCTTTTGGGCAGCAGAATGCTATCCAACGGCGGTTCGTCCACTACTTGGTAGTCTGGCGGTTGACGGGCTGCAGACTACTAGTAGGCAGTACAGCGCCTGAGCCTGTACAACACAGGAGCTTAGGGAGACAGACTCAGAAAATTTCCTTCGAGGACCTTTTAAGCTACAGGTCCTATCCGTATGAAAGGTACTGCCGTCGCCTTCGGAAGGTGTCGCCTGCGAAGTCGATTAAGGAAGAGCTGAGCCTCTCGCTCGCCAGTACGCCCTTGAGAGGACGCCTCGACTCGGAAGGATCTTTAAAGCCTTTTTCTCGCCATGACAGGTGAATATTCATTCAGAAGGGTGCTGTCAGCTGCAGTTGTCGGGACGAACGTGTCTGGGGAGTAGGGAGGCCGGCAGCGGGCAGCGTTTGTCCTATTTTCCTTCGCTTCTCACTGACGAAACTTACATTTTATTCAAAGAAATAACTGCTGAAATACTTAGGATGTATATTGGTGTGCCATCAAGAGTCGCAGAACTTGATGAACCGACGTCCAGCGTTGCCCTTGGTCGTCGGCATCGTCGCCCTCAGCCCTGGGCTGAGGATCGTCTTCGCGAAGCGCGAAGGCGCGCGGGTCTTCTTCGCTCCGACTCCCACCCTCTGCTCATCGTCCGACCCATCTCCTCCCCATAATCTCGGCGTCTACTGGCCTCCGGCTGAGTCTGTAAATATCCCACGTTTGAGTTGTCGAGGAGACGGCCCATTCGGAACTCAGGTTCGTGCTGATCGTTTGGAGTTGCGGGGCGAGCGACCGGAGGGACATGCTCGAAGACGGGTCTGGAAGGGTGCGATCGTTCAGGCGCTGACTGACATTGTGGCATTGGATATAGAGCTCGTAGAGGGCGGTATTGCAGACCATCGGGGGCGCTGAGGGAGCTCGGTCGTTGGACGGCTAGCTGCGACGTACGTTCCCCCGCTCCTGCACATCTATTGATTAACTGAGCGCTTCAATGTGAGGCGATCAGCTCATCATGCCTCCAATAACGCGCTCTATTACGCGTGCTCTCGCACATGCACGCTCGCTCTCCACCGCCGCATCCTCGACGATTCCACATACCCCGCCAGCTGCCTCGCCAGGCTTCTTCAGCACCTCCCTTTCTCCCACCCTTTCCCTATCGCACGCATCCGCCTCTCGCCTCGCCGCTCAGCGTATCCGCGCTGCGTTTGCGCCGGGTGGCTCCCATGCGCCGGCGCGCGCAGGCTGGTCGATCCTCTCCCAGCTCGCACACGACCTCGGGGATGACGCGCTCCGCTCGGGGTCGGACGTCCAACCAAGCCTCGCACTCGTGCAGACGACGTACCTTCACGCGTTATTGCGTAAAGGCGACGTATGGAAGGCGAAAGAGCTGGCAGTCGGGTTCGCGCGCGCTGCAGTGAACGCGGATAAGGTCGGGCGGGAGCGCTTCCCGTTCGCGCGAAGACGACTGCCCGAAAAGACGCTCACGTCCATCCTGCACATGCTCATATACGCCCCATCGCCATCCTCCTCGCCTACCCCCATCCTCCAACCCCAGCAGAGATCCCCCCGCAAAACCCTCACCTTCCTCTACCTCCTCGCCCACTTCCCCACACCCGGAGCGCGCGCCGCTCGGATGTTCGTCGCGCACCATGCGCGGATGCGCGATCCTCGGCTGCAGCGGCTGCTCCTCGCGCTCGTGCTCGGACTCCTGAGCGCGGAGATGGTCGGCGCAGCAGCGGTGGTGTACGTGCAATGGTGTCGGTCCTGGGCTGCGTACGAGGACCGCCAGCGGTTGGAGGAAGTCGAGCGGATGAAGCAGTTGCAGGAGGTCCCAAAGGAGCGGATCGTCG
This sequence comes from Basidioascus undulatus, assembly GCA_000826855.1. Classification (NCBI taxonomy): domain Eukaryota; kingdom Fungi; phylum Basidiomycota; class Geminibasidiomycetes; order Geminibasidiales; family Geminibasidiaceae; genus Basidioascus; species Basidioascus undulatus. Next base: position 12,168 of record JTLS01000643.1, read on the forward strand.
ACCTTCGCACGCAGTTGCGCTGGCGGTCGGAACGTGTCCTGGACGATCCCCTCCTCCCGCTTATGCGGCCGTCTACCCGCGCACGCCCTGTCCCGGAACTCGATCGTCGGATCCTCGACGAGATTCGCGACCGACTGCGCTCGCCCTTCTCTGAAGGGACGTACTCGGAGCACTCCAACGCAGCCGTTCAACTCGCGAGCCTCCTCGACGACCGCCTCTTCCTCAGCTCCCGTGCCGCGCCGCTTCTCCACGCGCTCATCAACTTCCCCCCGCCACCGCTACGCTCCCACAACGAGCGACAATTCGACGCGTGCAAGTACATTCGCGAGGTTCTCCAACGATTCCTTGTCGACCCTCCGGTCAAGCCGCCGCTCGAAGTGACGCATTCCGAAGTCCTTCCAGTGCACCTTCGCGCTCTCGCGCGTCTCCCCCCGCGGGAAGGACGGATCCCCCTCCGCTGGACCATGCCGCAGTTCGATACCCGCTCGTACAACACCCTCCTGCACTACGCGCTCCGCCACAAGCGTGATCTCGAGCGCGGCTTCGCCGTTCTCAGGCACATGACGCTGACGCGGAATCCGTCGCTCCGTCCGCGCACGGAGACGCTCAACGTCCTCGTGCGCGAGGGTTCGCTCATGCGCGTGAACTCCGTCACGAAGCAGGCGCTCGCGAAGTTCAGGTCGCGCCTGGTGGATCTGGATGCCGAGGAGGCGCCGAAGGGTGACAAGCGGACGTCGCGCTCGTCTGCATCGAATCGCGGAACCGCCCAAGCGCCGGTCGTCGGCGTACACTCATCAACAGCCAAATCTCGGCCTTCTGAGGCACCCGCTGTCGTCGAGGTCGCTCCCGCGACTGAGCGTCGCAGTCGCCGTCGACGCGAGCGACCAGCGAAGGCGCCCCATGTCGTCCCTTCGCCGCCGCCACCCTCCAGGCCGAACTCCCTTCCCTCCTCCGACCCTGTCCTCGCATCGCCTACCGAGCACGCCCCTCCCTCGCCTCTCGCGTCAGATCCGCTACCCGACATGCACACCTTTTCCGCCTACATCACGCACCTTTCCGCGACCGGACAGACCGAGCTCTTGATGCCGATCGTTTTCCGTCTCCTCCCGCAGATCGACTTTAACCTCAGCTGGCACAAGCGCCGCAAAATGACCTACACGCGCCGCGCTATCGACCCGCACCTCTGGACGTCGCTCCTCAGCGCGCTCGCCCGCGCGGACAAGGCGGGCCTGGCGACGCGGGTGTGGCGCCAGGCGAAGTGGGCCGAGGAGGGCGCGGACTGGACGCTGCCGATTGAGGCGTTCACGGCGATGCTCCAGCTCTACTGCCGCGAGGTTCGCAAGACGGTCGTCCCCGACGCGACCGCGACTCCGGCAGGGCACACGCGCGGCGCGTTCGCCAAGGGCTGGGGTCCGCAACGGTGGCGGTACGACATCCCACCGCACCGGCACAAGCCCGACGCGCCCGAGGCCTGCCGCCAGAACCTGCGCCATAGCCTGCGCCCGAACGCGGCCGTCCAAGCCGGACGCTATATTCTCGAGGATGTCAAGGCTCGCGGGCTGACGCTCGACGCGCGATTCTTCCGTTACGCGCTGGAGCTGTTCGAGGGTCGCCCGCAGCCTCAGGCGAAGGCGGCGCTGGAGGAGGTTCGAGAGATGATGCGGATGGGAGGGTGGGAGGTGCCGGAGGAGCGTTGGCGGACGATGGGCGGCGGCAGTGGGCGACTGCGGCGCCCTGCAGTCAGGCAAACGCGCAGTCTATGGCGCACCAGGGGACCGCATCGTTTGTGGGCGGAGGCTCGGCGGAGGGACCGTGCCCGACGGGCTGAGCAGTAGGGGGCTGGCGTTGTTTCCGGGACTGCATTATGATCCGCATCGCATTTGCATCGTTTGACCTGCTTGCGCATGCTCTTATGGTACGAATGCGAAGATTGGCGAAAGAATGAAGGATTCAACGATGAAAACGTACAAGCCGCGCAAGAGACGTCGCCCGGTCATGCTGCAGGTTAATGCTCTGCGTTTACGGCTGCCGTTGTCTTCAAACTCACCCTTGCATGTCCAATAACATAGCACAGAAAACATCACAACTTTCCATTTCTTCACGACCGTTCAATGGTCGAAAGTTTGTCCCGTGCTTGCTTGCTCAAGGTGACCTCACCCGACGGAAAGGGGCAGCGCTGTAGGGCTCGGCAGTTGTCTACCGACTATCCCGTCCTAGATATCGAGCAGAGATGAGCAACAACCCGTTCTACCCCGACAGGATCCATATCCATGATGGACCCGTGCACGTCGGCGAGTGGGTACAAACGCGGTCCCGTCCGGACCGCCGCGAAGGAATCGTAAGTCCTTGTCCAGACAACGCCCACGCTTCCCTGCTCAGGTATCAGGAGAGACGAAGGTGGTAGCGACTTTCGATCTCGATGGTACACCGGTGGAGCAGAAAGAGGATGTCGTTGGTGAGGGCTTTGAAGTGCAGGTAGGCACGCAGCCGGCCTTCGCAACGCTTTCCAATCTTTATGCCCCCTGCTCGCAGGATCCGCCTAAGGTCGTTTATCGTCAGGGAGTGCGTTCATTTCCTTGCTGTGGATGGCAGAAATGGTGCGTAGCTCACGCCTTCCTCGGACGCCATAGAATGACGAGCTCGCTGCCGATGAGCCTGCAAATCTCATCCACGGTCGACGGATGCGGTCGAGGTCGCGGGAGCGGCGGGAGTCGCAGTGAGCATAGGCTTTGCGAAGGATAGTGTACAGCCTCGATGGAAAATGCATAGGACGGGGGACATGCATGACTACTTTGCGTTGATGGTCGCTCGCTTGCTTCCATGAGCTGCAGCGTCAACCGTTCGAATGACACTGCAACACGCTCAGCAATGACACCTTACACGACAGAATGCTATTGTAGCAAGCAAAGTACACAAACACAACAAAGTGCCCACCCTGCGCTCCGCTTATCCTCCGTCGCCGCCTGACCCAAGCAGGCAGGCACGCTCAGTAGCGCCTCGGCGGAGGCGGACCGCCTCTGCTCATCGGTGGGGGCGGAGGCCGCGCACCCATAGGCGGAGGAGGGGGCCGAGCGCCCATCGGCGGCGGGGGCGGACGCGCGCCGTAGCCGCCGCCTTGTACGGGCGGCGGGGCACCGTAGTACCCTCCGCCTGCGGCCGGCGGAGGATAGCCGGCGCCGACGGGTGCCGGGAAGGGCGCTGTTGGGAATTATGGGATGCAATAATTAGTTTGCGGGGTGAGAATGAGGACTGGACAAGCACGCACGATACGCTTGAGGCGGGGGTGGCGGGGGTGGCGGGCGCGCGCCGTAAGCGCCCACAGGCGGCGGAGGCGCGGAGTAAGGATTGGGCGGGGCATACGAGCCACCTCCGCCGTAGCCTCCCGGCGGACCTGAAAGAGGGACAACGAACGCGGGAGTCAGCAAAGAGCGCTTCGCGACGAGGCAACCAACGAAGGCTGAAGACGTACCGCCACTGTAAGGCGCACCGCCACCACCGTAGCCTCCGCCTCCGTAGCTGCCGCCACCATAAGGCGCAGACGGGGGCGGACCGCCGTACCCACCATAAGCGCCCGGCGGACCAGCGGACGGGGATGGCCGCGACGGGTAACGCTGGGGCGACGGGTAACGCTGGGGCGACGGTTGCCCGTAGCGATCTGGAGAAGGATAGCCCCCTGACGGGAAGGACAAGCGACATGGTTCAGCAAATCGAGCAGCAAAGAGATTGGGAATAGGAATAACGCACGGTCATCGCGACCTCCGTAAGGCGGCCTCGAGTCGTAACCATTCCGGGGCGGACCGCCACCACCGTATCCTCCGCGACCGGGACTGCCGTTGTACCCTCCTACAAGGCTCAAGATCAACTCAGGTCCGAGTGCACACCAAGCACGCATATCACCGACGTACCACCGCCGTAGCCGCCCCTTCCCAGCGAGCCGCTGTACGAGTCCCTCTCTCCGCCAAAGCTCCTCCTTCCGCCGCCGCCCCCTAACCCAGGGCCGCCACTGTACCGCCGGTCGTCACCGCCGCGGCGGGTGCGCTCGGCGTCCGACTGGTTGAGGACGGGCTTGCGGGGCTTGTACCCGGGGAGGAGGACGCTCTTGTGCGGCGTGAGCTGGGGCGGGAAGAAGTGGTGTACCGAGATCGAGCGGTCGTCCTGGATATCGGGCATGTCCTCGAGCGACGCCAGCGGCGAGTAGTATGTCGACCCAGGCACGACGGCCGGGTCGCCCTGCGCCTTGCCCGCGAGCCGGCCGGACGCCTTCGTGTTGATGTCCACGAGCTGTTTACGCAAAACAAAAATCTGATCAGCTATCCGTCGTCTAGCTTGAGCGAGGAGCCAGCCCACCTCGTCGCTCTTGCGCTTGGAATAAAGCATCGAGAACTGCTCGTACAGGGGGTGCTCGTCCGAGATGAAGAGCGCGCCGTTCCCGCGTCCGTTCCTGCGCGCCTCGTCCTCGGAGAGCTGCGGGTAACGCGGCTTGAGCGCGTCGAGGAGGCGCTTCTCGTCGATGAACGGCAGGAGCGCGACGCCCTGCCACGCCATCTTCTTGCCGTTCATGTCGATCTCGAACTCGTCCGGGTAGAAGTGGCGGATCGTCGAGTCCTCCTCGGTCATCAGACGCCGGAACGGCTCGGGAATGTGGATCCCGCTGCGGAGAAGCGACGGAGCGTGAGCGATGCAAGCAAACACCGACCGGTCGGAGAAACGAAGATGGCACGTACGACGCCGCAGGGAAGACGCCCATGAGCTGTTCGAACGGCCTGAACGGCTCGCCGAGATCAAACTTGATCTCCATCTTTGCGATGTCCACGAAGTCTGCGGCGAAGGGAGCGTAGTAGTAGGGGTAGTACCAGTTCCAGGACGGGCACTGTCCGAGTCCGAGTCCAATTGCCACCCAGCGCTCATGATCAGCAGCAGCAGCGATGCGAGAACGACGACGAAGACGCACGCCCTGGTAGTAGTACCGCAGGACCCAGCACAGGCCCTCCATGTAGTGCTTGACGACCCTGCCCGCGCAAGCGGATCAGTTCAAACCAGCAACTGGGTAACTGACCGCAGACAAGACGGAACGTACTGTGCGCGGAACGCGGTGTCGCTCAACTCGACGCCGAACTTCTGGCGGTAATACCGCTCCCTGTAGCCGGGCTCCCAGAGCCTGCCATGCCCCACGTGCACACGCATCAGCGGGGCCGCTCTCACTACCGTGGCCGAGGCGAGTCGCCGAGGAGACGAGAGAAGAGATGAAGAGAAAAGGAAAAGAGGAGGGGAGAAGAAAAGAGGAGAAGCGAGGAAGCAGAACGCACTTGACCGTATCCTCCTGCTCGACCGTCCCATCGGGATTAACGCGCCTCGAGATGCGCTGCGGGCCCGCCGGCTCAGCCGCTTCCGGCAGAGGCGTAGCAGGCGCGATGCTCTCGTCGTCGTCCTCGATGTCGGTGCCAGCAATGCTCGGCCCCAACAAACTGTCCTCCCCCTCGGCCTCCGCCTCCGCCTCGTCGTGCGTGCGCTTGACGCCGTGCGAGCTCCCCTCCCAACCGCGCACAACGCCCACCATCTTCTGCTCCGCGGGCGTCTCCGCCTCGCCCGGCGCAACCACCCCGTCCTCCGACAGCCCGACGGCGCTCTTCGCCTCCGCCAACTTCGCCTCCTCCGCCTCCTTTTCCGCGCCCGCGCCGGGGGCCTCCCGCATCCCGCCTGCCAGCTCAGCCTTGAGCATCTCCGCGGCGCTCAGGTTCGCAAGCCGGATCTTCGCGCGGTTCGCAACGACGTCCGCGGGGCTCGCCATGTTAACGTAGTTCGGGTCGTTCGGGTCCGGCGGTCCTCCGGCGGGGACGATGTCGAACGATGGGCGCGCGGGGAGGGACGGGTGCGAGACGGCCCCGCCCCCCGGAGTGGAGGCGGGCACGGGCACGTACGAAGTCCCGCCTAGCTGCATCGAGCCGGGCGGCGCGTCGTCCCGATCGCGCGAGGGAGGCCCGCCGCGCGCGGAACGCCCGTCCCGCCCTTGCTGCTCGAGCTTGCGCCGCTTGGCGTTCGCCTCCTGACGGTCCTCGGCTGCAGGTCCCATCCGTCATCGGATCAGCTCATCATCCTTGCAACTCGAGAAGGGGTGAAGCGGGGACAAGAACGCGACGCACCCTCCTTCCTTCTCCTAAAGATCTCGTCCTCGCTACTCGCGAGTCCCTCCAAAATGACCTGCGCCCTTGCCATCTCGACCTCTCCATGATTCGTAAGATACCCACCCATAACCGGCAACTGGGCCTTCCAGATCTTCAACAGCGTGTCGATCGCGCCCTCGCGGATCTCCAAGCTCGGCAAGTGCGGCAAGAAGTCGTTCCCGACGAAGAAGATGAGGAAGACCCAATCGTCGATCGCGCGCTCGAGGTCGAACGGGAAGGGCACGTTGGGCAGGCGCAGCTCGATGGAGAGGTACTCCCGCAGGGTGGACACGTCGAGGAAGATGAACGGCTTGGGCGGCTCGGGCTTCTTCGGCGCGGTCGGGTCGTTCGGAGGCGGTGGGGGACCGCCGCGGCGGTTGCGGTCTTTGTCCGCTTGCGCGAAGACGTCCTCCCGAAGGACTTTGAAGTTCGGCTCGTGCGTCGCGAGCGCGAGCATGATGAGGTCGGCGTCCTGCGGCGACGACACGCGTCAGCTCGGGCTCTTCTTTCTTCTCTTTTTTTCCGCGGCCGCAAAGGAGGAAGTTAGGAGGAGGGAAGAAGGGAGAGACGCACCAGACCGTAAATGACGTGCGACATGTTGGGGTCGTGGTCGGGCTGGCTCCGCTGCCGGCGGATGTAGTCCATGATCTTGTGCTCGCCCTCGCCCGGCACGGACGCGTCCGAGATGATCACTTGGACCTGTTGTGTGCCACACCCAAGATGCCATCCCCACACAGAGTCAGTCATGCCGAAGTCTTCGAGAGAGAGAGGGAGAAGAGGGGAGGCAACGGACGTTCTTCCAGCCCGGATCGGTGTTGAGCTTTTGCGCGACCCAGTAGCGGAGGGAGGCGGCGAGGAGGTCCATGAAGGGCGTGCCTGGACCCTCACGGACTTCAGTCCCACTGCTTTGTTTACTTGAAAATCAAAGTGAGCGCACCGGGAGTGATCGCGTTCGAGTCCCACGACTTCTTGTTCTTGCTCTCGTCCGAGACCTTGTGGCCCATCGCTGTCCGTACCGACACCCACACCTCAGCAACCCGGCCCGAACTCCGAAGACGGAAGGCACAAGCAGGAAACCGGGAAGGGGAGGATGCGGCACACTCACACTCCATCAGCGCGATCCCCTCCTGCCGCTCCTTCTCCTTCTCCTTCGCCTCCTGCGCGGCGCGGAACCGGCGCGAGCGCTGTTGGTTCATTTTGGCGCGGGGGGCGACGCCGTCTGATTTCCGACCCCACCAGCACCAACGCGGAACGCATTTAGTCAGAGCGCAAAGGAGGAAAGTGAACGGCGGGACGAGGCGGACCGATGGCCATCATGAGGAGCTTGCGCGGGCGGACCATGTTGACGACGCGCTCGGTGTAGAGAAAGACTTCGCGCATCATGTCTTCCTCTGTTTCGGGGGGAGGCTGGGAAGACAGGGAGGCGGGTTCAGGGCTCATGCCTTTTCAGGTAGGTGCGGGTGCGCGGGGGAGGGGAGAGGGGCAGGAGCAGGAGAGCGGGCGGATGCCTTTCCGTGGAGCCAGTGTGTTGGCCGAGAGAGAGGAAGAGGAATCAGAAGCGCCAACAGCCAACGGGTAATGCCAAAGCAGTAGTTGTCTTCTCTTCTCTCGCTCGCTCGCTCGCTCGCTCTCGCCGCACACCGCAGAGCCAACCGGGGACGGGACCGCAACGGACCTTGTTCTCAGGGTGTGTACACGGGTGAACGATGCCGTTCATGTCCAGGTAGAGGCAGTCGAACTCCTCCCCGTTCGGGTTGGGCCCTGTGATGTCGACGGGGAGGAACGCCTGCGGGCCGTCGTCGTCGTCCGCCTGCGGGAGCGGCACGGGCTCGTCCTCGATCACTTTCGAGACGATCTTGGGGTATTTCTGGGGGGGACAGCATGCATTCAGAGAGGAGGTTAGGAAGGAAAGGAGAGGAAGGAAAGGGGAGACGGACCTTGGAGAGCCATCGGAAGAGGGCGGGGACACCCTGCAGATGAGGAGCGAGGATGAGGTGGGGAGTGGGAAAGAAGGAGGGATGGAGATGGAGACGGACCATGCTGGGCTAATAGATAGAGAGCGAGTGGGGAGTCTGGCCTGGGAGCGTGTCCGACGCGTCGCGAGAGACGAGGAGTGAAGGGAGCGGGGTCGTGGCGAGAAGGCGAGAACCGAACCGTTGAGTGAACCGACCGAGATCTCGCACTCGCAAGGAGTGGTCAGCGAGCGAGATCAGCTGCGTAAAGGCAGCGGTGTCGAGTGTGTAACGCGCGGTCGACGATGAGAGGTCGAGCGTGTACAAGATTGAGCTGACTCGAAAGTGCGAGTGGAAAGTGACTGGATCAAGGCCCAAGTCGCACCTGGCGAGGCGAGAAGTCAGGCGCGTATCGGCTCGGTGAAACCATAGCAAGAGCAGGATTGCAGACCTTATCGTAAGCCCAGGCCTGCAAGGGATTTTGAAGCGCGGGAACAGCCGCCCAACATTTTTGGCAGCCTTGCCTTCTTCCTCTTGCCTTCTTCCCCTCTCCCTCACCCCCTTCCTCCATTCGGCCTCTTCAGCAGTCTCCTCCTCCTTCTCCTACCCCCTTAACCTCGTCCTTTCTTAACCCCGCTATTACGATGGCCAAGTCCGCCGCCGGCACTCCCAAGGTCTCCAAGGCCGACAAGGTGCGTCTTCTTTCCGCTGGTGGCACCCTCCGCGAAGATGGCAATTGACCCGCGACTTTTGGGAACTCACAGAAGTCGAAGAAGGAGGAGAAGGTCGCCACTGTACGTCCCTCCCCATCAAATTCAGTCGAATCACTCCATTCTCACACGTCTTCTCTACCTCAGCCCGCCGCTGCGACCCCCGTCGCGAACGGCAAGGCCGACAAGAAGTCCAAGAAGGACAAGGTTCGCCCCGCCTAAATCATCTCCCTTACAAACTGCTTCCGCCGCTCACATCTGCGTTCTTCTCCGCACGTGCAGAAGAAGAAGGAGCCGACCCCCCCGCCCGTCGAGTCGTCCTCGGACTCCGACGACGTGCGTCTTCTCTCTCTGCACCTCTCTAGTATCTACTACTGATCTGTCACTTTCGCACGCTGCAGTCTTCCTCCGACGAGGAGGAGGCCGCCCCCGCCAAGGCGACCCCGGCGAAGGGGGCCGCGAAGAAGGAAGAGTCTTCCGACGACTCTTCCGACTCGAGCGACGACTCTTCCGACGAGAAGGGCCCCGTCGCCACCAAGGCCGCGACGCCCGCCAAGGCTGCGGCTGCTGCGAAGAAGGAAGAGAGCAGCAGCGAGGAGAGCTCGGACGTGAGTCTTGGTTTCACATCTGGGTATTGGGGAGGACAGATGGCTTATCCGGGTATGTCGTTGTGCAGGAGAGCTCGGACGAGGAGAAGCCCGCTGCTAAGAAGGAGGCTCCTAAGGAGGAGGAGGTGCGTTGCCGTCTTATCTCTCCCTTCCCCCCTACCGCCTACATGCTCATCTCCGCCATTCGCACGCAGTCCTCCGACTCTTCTTCCGACTCGGACTCGGACTCCGACTCTTCCTCCGACAAGGAGATGGCCGAGGCCGCCGCCCCCGCAAAGACGAACGGCAAGCGCAAGGCGGAGGACTCTCCCGAGCCCGCGGACAGCAAGAAGGCGAAGACGGAGGTCGCACCCGGGACGGAGGACGCGAAGCAGGTCTTTGTCGGCCAGCTCTCGTGGAACGTCGACGACGACTGGCTTAAGTCCGAGTTCGAGGCCATCGGCACCGTCGTCTCTGCCCGCGTGCAGATGGACCGCAACTCCGGCCGCTCCCGCGGATTCGGATACGTCGAGTTTGAGACCCACGAGCTCGCGATGAAGGCAGTTGAGGAGATGGCGGGCAAGGAGATCGACGGGCGTGCGGTACGTTCTTCACCTTGCACATTCAACATACTTCGGTTCACTTGACTAATCATATGACCGGCCACACTTTCACAGATCCGCGTAGACCTCTCCGCGCCCCGCGCCCCGAACCCCGAGAAGCGCGCGCGCGTGTTCAACGACCAAGTCTCCGAGCCGTCCGCGACCCTCTTCGTGGGCAACGTCTCCTTCTCGACTAACGAGGACGCGCTCTGGGAGTTCTTCGGCGACTTTGGTCAAGTCGAGTCCGTGCGCGTCCCCACCGACCGCGAGACGGGCGCGCCCAAGGGCTTCGCATACGTCTCCTTCCCCGACGTCGAGATCGCCAAGAAGGCGTTCGAGGGCGCCGCCGGCGCGGAGCTCGGCGGCCGCAACCTCCGCCTTGACTACTCCCAGCCAAGGGACAACTCCCAGGGCGGCGGTCGCGGTGGGTTCGGTGGTGGCCGTGGTGGCGGCCGCGGTGGGTTCGGTGACCGGGTACGTCGTCTATTTTCTCTCGTCTCTTCTTCCTCCCGATCAGGAAACTGACCGCTCCCTTTGTGCTTCCGCGTTATGCAGGGCGGCCGTGGCGGTGGCCGTGGTGGCCGCGGCGGGTTCGGCGACCGGGGCGGGCGCGGGGTCCGTAGTCCGCGTACGCTCCTCTATGTCTTGCAGCGCAGAGAGGACGTCGAGCGCTGCGCGCCGGACAAGCGCGAGAGGGTCGAGCGCGAGATCGGAGGAGAGGTTGGAGGAGAGGGAGGAGCGCGAGGACCGCTTGCTTGGGCGCGGGAGGGAGAAGTGCCGCGAGGCGGTGGAGATGTGGTGCGAGATGCTGCGCAGGGTCGGGGAGCGCTTGTGTCCTGGGCGGGGGACGCCGAGGGAGGTGGTTGTGGAGGAGGCGGAGGAAGAGGAAGGAGCGCCGACGTCGTCGGAGGGGAGGACGACGACGTAGTTCTGCACGCTGCGAATCGCGTGCGTGGTCGTCTTCAAAAGAGCAAGGACGTCCACGCTCGGCTCGCCCTGCTCCGGGGGAGTCCATGCCGCCCGCGCTGCGGCGACGTCCCGCTCTGCGGCGGGCCGGAGGAGCTCTGGGTCGACGTGCGCGGAGAGGCCGGAGGGGAAGGTCGGCTTGTTGGGCTGCGGAGGGGGGAAGGCCGGCGATGGCGGGAGACCCGAGGCCACGTCCGATAAAGACGACGAGAGCGTGAGCGTCGTGGGGGAGGTGCTCAGAGCTGGGAGACCTGATGCGGCTGCTCCGGCGCCTGGTCCGAGGGCGAGGACGAGCGAGTTGTGGGGGTTCCCTGGGCTGCACTCGTCCGACCCACATCAGCCCCACCCACCACTCGACCATAGAAGGGAAGACGCACCGCTCTTTACTAGCCAGCCCATGCTTCGCATACATATGCTGCAGATGCTGGATGCTCCCGAGCGCCATCACGCTGTCCCGCTTCGCCGCGCTCCGGCTGAACGGCGCCGGCGCGCGCGGCGCCGAGCCGCTGCCGTAGAAGGCGGTCTTGAGCGGGCGCGGCGGCTGCTTCTCTGAGGAAGAGGAGGATGATGCGTGGCTAGGGGAGGGGAAGGGGATCGAGTTGGATGGGGAGGGAGAGCGCGGAGGGGACGCTGGCGTGGGCGGCGCGAGCGAGGGGGGGCGGTGGGGCGTGGAGGAGCTCGACATTGTGGGTATGTGGAATGATTACAGGGTATGTGAGTGGGATATGCTGGGATGTGTGAGTGGAATTAGTGGAAATATGCGAAGCAAGGAGATTGGGTGCCGGGGAGATGGCGGCCGGTGGGCAAGAGACATCGTCACGCTGCCGCGAGCACGAGCACGAGCCATCTGTCAGTCCGAGCAACACACTGATCGCAGGACGGAAAGCCGCCGATCGCGTTCCGCACAATCCTACGTGAAAGCACAGAGAAATTTGGCATAGAAGAAACGGACATGCAAGGAATGGAACATGCGGCTCGGGCGGGTAAGACTGGACGCGAAGACAGCGGAAATTGTCAAGCGCACAAGACGCTGTGACGTGGTATGTGGGCAGTGCAGCGAGCACGGCCAGACATACTGTCTTCGACCTTCTGCACTGTTCTCTGAAGCGCTCTCAAACCCTCCAAAAAGGGCATGCGCGTCCCTAAATATCTTCGTGTGATACGAACGCAGATCCATCAACCCCTCCCAATCTCTCAGCGACCGTCCCCAACTCGACCCTCATCGCTTCACCTTCCCTCCCGCATCGCCCTCCTCCCCAGGCGCAAGGAGGAGGACCAGGAAGATAGGGACGATGTACATCCTGCGATCCCGCACCCGTCCCTACTGTCAGTGCACTGTAACGGACACTGGGGAGAAGGAGGAATGCAACGCACCAGTACTTCTGGATGAAGCTCTTCTCTTCGGGCTTAGCTGTGGGTGGATGGGGAGTGAGTGCATAGGAGGGGTGAGAAAGAAGAGCGGAAGGGAAGGGGAGGGAAGGAGAGAGAGAGAGACGCACGCAGAGGCTTCCCATCTGCGCCGAGCTGGGGCGGCGGGGCGGGCTCGCGGAGCTTGGGCCTGCGGCGTAGGGGAGGGGTGAGCATGTCTCCCTCCTACACCAAGAAGCACATAAAAAAAGGGGACGCACAGAGGCACAGGCGAAGGACGAGTAACGAGCACGGTCGTGTTGAGCTTCGCAGTATCGAGCGCGACGCCCTCCTCGCGGTCACACACCCCCTCCTCCGCAGCATACGCAATGCTATGCGGCCTCCCATCCCAGCCCACATGCACCGTAACCGTATCCCTCCCGCCATCCCTGGGTGCGCACTGTCCCTCCCACTCCCATCAGCCCCCTAACCCACACCAAAGAAGACGGAAAGACGGGTCACTCACCGGCGCCCAAGCAACAGCCCACCGCTCCCCGCTCTTCCAGCCCTCCACACCCTCCATCAAGTCCACGCCGACCTGGTAGACCTCTGCCTGGCCCGAGAGGGGCGCGGAGGAGAGGGGCGTGTAGGACCCGGAGGGGGAGAGGGAGAGTGCGCCGCGCGGGGAGAAGGGCACGGTGGGGGAGAGGCGGTGGTAGAGCGTTAGGGCGAGGGTTGGGGGGAGCAGGGGGGGGAGGGAGAGGGGGGAGAG
>JTLS01000644.1:0-15498 GCA_000826855.1 Basidioascus undulatus
AAAGGGAAGGGGCTGGGCCTGGGGCTCATCGGACCGGGGGGCGCAAGGGGAAGGGGAGAACACCAATCGCCTTCACGTGAGATGTGGAGGGTTATGTCGCCAGTAGTCGTCGCTTAGGAGTTGTGGGCGAGGGGGAGGATTGGCACAGAGAGAGAAGCAATACACTGCTTCAACCCCAGTCTCCAGGCACTCCGGGCACCGAATTCGTGCAAAGAGAGGAAAAATGGAGCTTTTAGGAGGGACGGTAAAGAGGTAGAACAGGAGAAGAAGAACGCGGAGTACGGAATGGTTGACCTTGCGTTGAAGGGAGACGATAGCGAGCTATTGGTAAGTCCTTCTGCTCCAAGATCCAATTGACAAGGACAGGTACCATTCGGGGTGTTGGATGGCTTCCCAACCGCCGAAGGTAAGCTGGTAGAGTCGGACGGCCTGGCGCGAACGCGGCTACATCTTCCGAGTAAATGCCGAGTAAATGCCATGCTTGCGTTGGATACCACACGGAAGCCTTACGCACTTCTTACTTCGGCGAGACACTCGTTTCATCAGACATTCACAATATCAAACGGGCCAGCCTTCCCGGCTAACCATTGCCTTTCCTCACGTTGGGGTTGAGCACGATCCCAGCGACGACTGCTCGACGCGACCATGTCAACTTTGCCCTGAAAAGGACCTCGACAGGAAAGCGTGTACTACTCACAGCCGTTGGTGCCGTTGAGGTCGAGAGGAAGGCGGGAAGGCCCGTAGACGAAAGCTAAAGCCAGAAAGACAAGATCTCAACAATTCCCTTGAGCCGAGCTGAGGAACAAGACCACAAGAAGAGAATGCACTGGGATTGAGAGCAACCAGCGCAAAGCCCGACTTCTCCTTCTCGAAGAAGTCCCAAGCTGCCTTCTCCGCAAGCGCCTTAGAGACAGCTGCAAGGGGTTCAATCAGACCCTCCTTCCTTCTTCAGCTTGCTCTGAAGCCAAAAAGCGACGCACCGTAGGCTCCCATAGGGGTTACCGTCTTGGATCACTCGTATAACAGCGGGTTCCAGCTGCTGTCGTCGTAGACGACGCCAGCTTGAGGCACCCTGCTGTAGTCCGCGAGCCAGAGAGCTGAGCTTCTGGGAATCAGTTCCGTCCCTGCAATCCCTGCAACAGATTAGTAAGGGCTCACGAGAGAATCACGACCTTCCTGATACGCGGCTCCTCGGCGGCAGACCTCACGGCTGAGAGTGACCCGTTCAGCGCGGGGATGAGGACGCCCTTCTCGTTCTCCTGTTACCCACGAGAAGCGCATAAACGAAACATGCCTTCCGCTCTAGTACTGAGATAACCCAGACAAACGTTGGTTCCATCAAAGCTGAGCGGCGAAGGAGGAAGTAATCGACACCCTTGACCGCCTCATCAAACGCGCCTTCCTTGGTGATGTCAGGCACGAGCACGATCTGGAGCTGGCTGGAGTACTCCCGAAGATAGCCTGCCAAGCGTCCGCCTTGGCCTGCGAACGGACGGTGCCGCAGACTGTGTGGCCGGCGCGGAGGAAGGTCTCCGTGATGTCGGAGGCGATGAAGCCGTTGATGCCGGAGATGAGGATGACGGTGGTGGACTTGAAAATTCTGAGGGGACTGTTGAGGGGATGGAATGATGTGAACGATTTGCAGGGGATTCCAGCCATGCTTGAGGCTTGTATACAGCTTCGACGACAGTGTAGGGTAGCTTACGGAGGGAGTGAGTCATCGGATATGAGACCTCACAGCATTTGGCTTTACACAAGCAAGGCAAAAGGTACATGGGCATTTTTGAAGTACAGCGGATCAGTGAGCCTTGCAGGGACAGGAGGCAAAGACTGACCTGCGAAAGACTTTCACGTAAGTCGCCGTTACTTCCCCTTACGCTGGGTAACCTTCGGTCACTGCTTCATCTAATCTTTCAAGGAATTTTATTATATCCAACTGTCATTTGACTCGTTAGGGAGCTTCGGACAGCCCCTGAGGCTGCGTCATTCAGGACCAGTGTTTGTTGCCGCCGGGTAATGACTGACATTTGCGTAAAGCCTTGCAGTGTCACTATCACCTCGCACCTGGAAAGAGGTGCGTTGGGATAAAAATACAGGTATCTCCGGGATGTAAAGTTCAACCTCACCCAAACACCCTCCTCTCCAACCTCTGCAGAATGCCTCTTCACCGCATCTACCATCCCTCGAACCTCTTCACCTTGGAGTCCGAGCGCAGCAATTTTGCCAAAGCTATCACGGAAATCTACGCTTCACCTCCGGCTAACCTTCCCCGCTTCTATGTCGTTGTATTGTTTATTCCCCTCGAGCCGTCGCGCATCTTTACGGGCGGGGAGCAACGGAAGGACTTTGTCCGCATCACCGTCGAGCACATCGCCATTCAGCTTCCGGAGGATCTCAGCAAGGTGGGCAGATCGATACTCATCGTGCTACTCCAGGGAGCTGACGCATTCTTCCACCGGAAGATGGACCGGTTCATGAAGCGGTACGAGGACGTGCTTGCGCCTTTCATCAAGGAGAAGGGGCTCGATTGGGAGGTAAGATCGCTTGGGGAATATTCCACCCCTTCGCCGATTGGGTCTTACTATGTCAAGTTTCACCTGCAGGTCTCGGTCTCGGCGACACCAAGGGAGCTCTGGCACGAGAACGGCATCAATCCGCCTGATGTTGGCAGCGACGCTCATCTTCTCTGGGTGAAGGAGAACAGACCTGTCCCATTGTCGCGGTTTTGAGGCCAATTAAGCTTGTGCTCCACCACGAGATATTCTTAAAGGACCATATATCAATGGATAAGATTGGGCAACATGTCATGTTCCCCTCTGATGTTGCGTGGTGCACGGATGCGTCGGGTTACGTCTGTGCGGTCCTGGACGATGGATCCTCGCTGCTAAAATATTCACGCTGAAAACCGTCGCCTGATTGGACAAACCAGTGCAGAGAACTCATAGACATCAGACTAAAAGAAAAGTGGCAGCCCCGAACCGAACGAGATGGGCATGTGCATTCTTGCAAATTCTTGAAACAAGCAGCACCTTGGAGCTGTCAAACCGAACGGCGCCGACACCGAGGTTATACTGCAACCGATGTGGCGCTCGTCATTGAAGATTTGTTGGAGGTATATGTGGTGTACAGAATACTCGTCACCTATTTCTCTCTCCTTCATTCCTTTCCCTCTCACCGCAACCGTCATGTCCACGTCAGAATACCCCCAACGCGCGCTGTTCTGGCTCCGCGACCGAAGTCGAGGAGAGAAGCTCCCCTGCTCAAACCTCTCCTTCGCCCGACAAGATCAACTACAACTTCCTTGAGTAAGACCTGCGTCCCCCTGGGGCGGCAGGCGGCCCCAAACCCGGCTTCTTCCCCGCCTGGCTCGGGCAGACGCTCGCGGACGTGAACGAGATCGTCCGCAAGCTGGGGTGGGCGAGCTACTCGAGCGTTTGGTTGCGCTTCAGTGAAACACGGGACGGCTGAGCATCTCGAATCTTGCAAGTTGGAACGCCTCTGAGAGGGCGAGGCCTTTATGAATACAATAGAAACTATGTGGAGGTGGTTTTAATCGAAAGGCCGAAGTAGTCCAGGTATGCAGTGAGAGACTACACGGAAAACACGCAGCTACAACACAGATGCTGAACATCGTCAACGAGTCAATCCCCAGCCTGGTACCAATACCCATCGTCCTGCTCAACCTTACCCTAGCCCCTTCGTCCTGCCTTAGGGTGAAATATCCTCCCTTCCTAGTCATCCTCCCGCTTGACTGGCGTGCTCTCCCTGGCAACGTTTTCCCAGCCGTACCAGTGGTCCTCCTGGACCACAGCAGCTCCGCAGTAGTACTTCTCTTGAAGTAGTAATCAGTCGAATTTTTTCCCCACTGCGTAACAAGGATAGGTGGAAACAGACGTACGTCGTCATACAGCCCTACACCCAAAAAAGGTCTTGGGTGCTGGTGGCGAGCCCGGCGAGCTATGAGTAGTTAAACAATAGCTCGCCGCAGGCGCCGGGTGCCACTTTTTTCGAGCCCTTTCTTACCGAAAAGTTGACTCGCAGTCCGCCTCAGTCATAGAGTTCGTCCAGTCGAGACGGCGCGTACGTGAGAGGAAGGTTGCGCGTGAAGGATGCGGATGTATAGGCAGCGTAGAGCATAAATAGGAAGGCTCCTTGGCGGCGGCGCCTAGCACATTGTGTTCCTGGCTATCATCCAAGGACAGGCGAGCAGGCAGCAAGGCAGCAGACGCTCCCTCAGCAAAAATCACACGCACGCGTGCACGCGACGAAGACGCGACAAAGTCGACAAAGTCAAATTGCAGCGCGTTTGTGTCAAAAAGACACGAAACTGAAAAGGCAATACGTGCAGCCATGTTCTGAGGCAGTGCGCAAGGCGATTGACGCTCAGACCGTGGCTGTTCGTGAGAAACCATCGCTGTCCTGCAGCCACTTTCTGAACGTGGTGCGCGAGACCTCTAGTGGATGTGGATGTTGTAGACGTTGACCACGGGGGCTGAGTAGTAGTCGCCCCGATGGAGGTGGTGCGTGGGGTAAGGGTGACTGCTCGAGAAACCGGAGCCGGACAAGGAAGAGTCGGCGGAAGATACGGCGGAGGAGGACCGTAGTGGTACATCGTGTGTGTGTGGGTGTGGGTCGAGTACCGACATCGTGACTTTGACGTGAGTTTTCTAGCTTGAAGATG
Source organism: Basidioascus undulatus (assembly GCA_000826855.1). Taxonomy (NCBI): domain Eukaryota; kingdom Fungi; phylum Basidiomycota; class Geminibasidiomycetes; order Geminibasidiales; family Geminibasidiaceae; genus Basidioascus; species Basidioascus undulatus. Next base: position 4,682 of record JTLS01000644.1, read on the forward strand.
ATGATGGGAGGAGAGGAAGTTAGCGAGTGGGACATCCGAACAGATAAGAAGATGCCATGGAGCGTTGAGGCAACGTCTAGCGGTGTACATCATGTAGCAGTACATCATGTGGCAGCTGCGGCCATTCGTTAGCCTTCTCCTTGTTTACTTTTGAGTGAAAGTGTTCCCTGAAATGAAAAAAAGAGAAGCTGGTCATTGACTGGCATGAAGGCCTGCAACGACTGCAGCGAGCCTCGAGCTGCGACTCTGACAAGCTGCGATACTTTCAGGTTGACAGCCGACTCCACAGCGGCGGCGGCGATGACAGCCCACCTTGGCAGCTTCGCAACTTACATCGAACCCCCATCGACCTGCAGCTCATCCACAGCCTCGCTTTGAGGGTGCCCACTAACCCACATCTCTCAAGGAAAATATGCACGCGTATTGTATGAAAAGTCAATTCGGATCCCCATGTTCAATGCTGTTTCGTTGTACCACCGCGCGGATGGGACTCATCAACGTCGGATCGACTCAGATTGACCCAGTTCTCATCGCGCTCGTCGCGCTGCTCTCCCATGTGAACTGACCACAAAAGCCCCCACCGCTTTCCTGGCGGATCGTTCCTCTCCTTTTCCCTCACTCCTCGCCTTCAGCGCCGGACGCTTCAAACGCCCGACCCTCCCACGCTCGCGGTTCTCGGCTTCTCTTTCATCGAAGATTCCACCATCACCCGGTCCAGCGCAGGCCGCTGCATTACACCATAATCACTCGCTCGCTCGAAGGCCATGCCTGCTCGTCCGCCGCTCCGCCGGGCCTGCACTTCATACTCCATCTACGCGCGGCAGGCCGCACCCGAGGTCGCGCCCGATACCGCCAGCGCTGCTCCGCCAGCGGTGAGCGACGTCACTGGAGCGGGCGGAGAAGGGCTCGGGATGGATGTAGGGGCGTCGTCTGAGGACGGGATGTGGACTTCCCCTGCGGCGACGTCGACTGAGTCGCTCGCCGCTGCGCCGTCGGCCGGCGCTGATGTTTCCGCGCCCGCCTCGAGCGAGGATGGCGCGGTGTTCGAATCGACCGCAGCGCCGGTAGCAGGCGTGGTGCTCACGACCGCCCTCTCGGCGTCGCAAGCGCCCTCGCCCAGTCCGACGCCGACCTCCTCCCTTCCCCTGACCATCGCGTCCGACACGCCGACTCTCTCCACCTCGCTCCCCGAGCAACTGGATCCAACGCCCCTCTCGACGTTCCTCCCCGAGCAGCCCGAACCCAGCACCGTCCTCGTCCAGCCCGCTCTCTACCCCGTCTCCGTTGCTCTCCCGATCCCCGTGCCCGTCCCCGAGGTCCTCACCACCCTCCTCCCTCTCACCGTCCCGACCCTCATAACCCAGACGACCCTCCTCGGAATCTCGCTCTCCGAAGCGCCGTCTCCCGCCCAATCTTCCTTCTCCCTGCCCCCTCCACCGCCCGGCTGGTCTACTCGCCCGGCGTTCATCTCCCCCGCCCCGGTCTCCGAGGACCCCGACACGCGCCCATTCTCAAGGAACGTCACGCTTATCGTCCTCCTCTCCCTGGCCGGGTCCGTCCTTCCCCTCGCTCTCTCCTCTCCGCCTTCCATTTCGGAATCATACTGACGACTTCGTTGCCTACAGTCTCATCGCCCTCTTCTCCCTCTTCACCTACGTCGGATTCCTCGTCCGCCGCACCTCCCGCACAGGCAGCGCCTTCTTCTGCGGTGCGCGGCGAGACAAGTGTTGGACAGAGATGGGTTCGTCGCCTCCCTTTCCCCCTCCCCTTCCCCTTCTCCCTTCCCCTTCCCCTTCTCCTTTCCCCTTCCCGTCCCCAACGCTGACACACGCATCCACGCAGGCTACGACGAAGCCGCCGCCGAAATCACCCGGCAAGACACGATCCGGCGGCGGCAGTCCGAGGACGCGGCGACGGTTGCCGGGCGCGCTTCGATCTCGGTCAGCCGCGCCCCCTCCCGTGCGTCGTTCTCCTCCCGCTACTCCGTCCCATTCCCCACGACGCCTATGCATGACGCCGTGCCCTGGGGCGCCCCCGTTCTCCCGCCGCACCCCGAAGCCGACCCGTTCGCCGACCCCCCGCCCACGTCGGCTGGGCCGGCGTGGGAGTACGAGGATGACGACAAGACGATTCGGCAGTCGCGGATGTTCGCGGATATGGGTGGGGGAGGCGCTCAGCCTGTTAGGCTGACGGAGGAGGGAAGTGGGAAAGAGGTTGGAGAGGTGAAAACGGAGAGGGAGAAGGAGGTGGAGGAGGAGGCGAGGGCGTCGAGGGTCTTGGAGGAACGGAGGTCGAGGGTGCTTGGGGGGAAGAGGGAAAGCTGGGTGTGATTGGGGAGGGAAGGTGATTGATGCTATTGGAGGCGTAGACTGGGCTGGACTGGGGGTTGTGAATGTTTCGTGGAGCTGCCGGAAGGATATGAGCTGTGCTCAGGCGCTTTCAGTTGATGCTGGGCTTGTAAGATTACGACTGGGCCTCAACGCGCACTATTCTTTAGTTTGGATTCAAATTCACGCAGTTGATAATTCTCTGGGAAAAGTAATTCGGAATGGGTGCTTTCCCGGATGGTTCCAAGCGACAAGGCTGGACGCGTCTGCCCGCACGTCGGAGGATAGGTACAGCCTGCGCGACAAATGCCAGTATGTGTCTGCTTCATGCTGCGCATTCATTGAAAAAGGATTGTGTAAACAAAGATTATTCATTCAGCTATTCCGACAAGCTACACACAAACGTTGCTGCAGGCTGCGTGTTTCAATTTCCTCAATGCACAAGTTGCCCGAAGCCAAAGATAAAGATAAGATCAACAGTACTAATTTGAATGCCTAGTATATTGTATTTATCCTTCATCAAGAACCAGCGCCGACCTGTCCACAAGGGTACGGTTACCCGAGCGGCTTCCTTTGCGGCACGACGGAGATGCCTTCTGCCCACGCTCCTCTCCGCCTTCCGACTTCTCGCTTCGACCCAGCTTCCCTCCTCTCCTCCTTGAATTTCCTCAACAAGTACCCCTCGGCCATGCAGTCGGTTTCCTGTACCATTTACCCAACTCGGTTCGCCGGTATCTGCCAGAGCTGCCAAACGCCCGTGCCCGCGGAGGATGCAAACCGCCGCGTCTGCAGCGGCTGCAACGCCGGTGAGGCCCATTTCCTTCCCCGATCGTACGTGGTGTGGGACTGACCCTTGTTAGGACTCTACTGCTCCGAGTCGTGCCTGCGTGGCCACTGGCCCCTCCACAGCCCCTCCTGCGCTCCCACAGTCCCGCGCTCCACGCCCGGGCTCTTCGAAGTCCAGCTCCTCCGCCACTCTCTGCTCGCCTGGCAGCAAGGCCGCTGCTTACATCTCTTTAGAGCGGCGTACTGGGCTCTGAGGCTGGACGATGACCCTTCAAACTGCTCGCGCTCGGCGCTGTGGATCACCCTCTCGGCCATGCCTGTCAGCCCCTTAGAGCAGCCCCGGCCAGCCCAGTTCGAGATCGTCCCTCTGCAGGCTGGAAAGGATGCGCTTTCTATCAATGTGGGAGGCTGGGTGGTTCAGCACATTGAACGGTCGGAACTGGAGTGTGAGTCAGCTCATCGAAAGACGCTTTCGAGAGCTCCGCCCACCGCTGACGAAGGTACCGCGCGGACCAGTCATGGCAAGGGGATTGTATGGTATGGCGCTCCTGGTGCTTCAGTGTGAGAATGCGGTACTGGCTGTTCCGCAGCCTGTCTACGAACACGGCGTCGCTCCGGACGGACCGCTGCACCGCTGGCTTTCTGCGCATGCACCGGTGCCGGATTGGTGGGAGTGGCTGAGGTGGGCGCTGGTTAAGGAGCAGGATGTGTAGACCGCTGCTGCGAGGTAATGGGAGCTGTATTGTGCTGCCTGTGGGATGTGTGACGTTAGGCTTGTCGCCGTTGCTGTTGCTGTCTTGTCCGATTTGCTGCTGCTGCTGTAGATCAGCGGCCTTGGTTCCTTGAACTCTGAAAGCAGGAAAATTCGAGCAATTTTACAGCCAGTCATACATCATGATCGCTCGAGGGTTTGAGAACACCGATGCCTCGTATTCAGAAGTCGGTTTGGCATGTGGCGCAGAGCAACGCCTTTCACGTAATTTTTTTTTCCACCGCGCACACCTAGACGTATGACCAGCCATGGCCAAATTGTGGATATGGAGATAAATTAAGATAATAGCACACAGCTTTACTCGGAGAACGTTTACTGAAACAGTGCTTCGACCAGACGTTTCAATTCCGTCTCCTTTCAGTGCCTGCCCGTCCGTGTCTGCCTGCAAATACGGACACGGGTGTGGTTCATGAGGAAGGCCTGTTCCGGTATAAGACGACCAGCTTCAAGTATTAGGCTCGTGAGAGAAGACAGAAAAGGAGGAACCGGGAGCAGGGTGCGTGCTGTCCGACGCTCGGACCAAGAGACAAGGCTTGATCTTGGATCTACTGCTTGTTTTCAGGGGACCAGATCTTCTCCATTATGGGCAAAGTTGTAATAGTTACTCGGTCAATCCAGGGTCGGAACAGGATGAAGACAAACTGCGAGACAGTGCTGCTGTGATAGCACGTGTGTGGGCGGCACACTCCCTCACTTAAATCGGATCATAACCCACCAGAGCTTACCCCCGGAATTTATTCTCGATATTAACTCTAAGCTTAGTAAGGGTATGACGGTGATACATCGTGGGGATGATGTGTCGTATCCGTCTCGACTTTCGTACGATCCGCGCGGACAACGTGCGTCGAGTGCCACCTAACTTGCGAGCATACATAAATGTATGGTGACTAGTTTCAAATGTGCTCGATAGGAAAATTTACTGCCTGTCGAAATAGTAAGAAGCCCAACGGGCGGCCGGGGTCAGAGGTGGTAGATCGAACGTTCATGCGTCCCCCACGCCGCTAATGCGCAATGACATGACGAAATCGGTAACTCGAAAGACCCAGGATGGTACCCGGAACAAAACAAGAGTACTTCAGAGTGAACTCCTGACATTGCATAGCTCACAGAGTGCCAAGAAAAGAAAGGCAGCTGATGGTCGGTGCGTCTTCGTCGAGCCTGGAGGCCCACCGAAGACGGTCACAGCTGGGCTGAGCTTGGTACAGGCGGGATCTTATACTTACTGAGCAATGTCTTATTCTGAAGCAATGGAAACCGACCTGTGCAGCCAAAACAGGATGACAGCCAATCACCATAGCCAGTTTCAGCTTTACGGTCGCGCTTTGCAGCCGACCATGCTTGCATGGATGGATGGATCGCCAACAGATTCAAGAAGAGAAGTTTGCGTAGGTCTCTTGAAATACAAGTCACTTAACCCAGACGATCGGAAGAACGCCGCTTGGCGTCCCTCAACGCCGCTGCGTCCGTGACTTCCGTGACCCCACTCTTCCTCCCCTTGTTCCGCAGCTCAGACAACCCGGTCGCCAGTCTAACCATCGGCCAGAAACCTTTGTTTTCCTTCTCTTAATATCCAGGCACTCCCTCCTCCCATCCCACTAGCCTTTGCCACGCACGCACCTAACTCCCACACACTTCAAGCTCCAGGACTCATGCCTGTCTCGATCCCGCTCGACATCGTCGACCACATCGCAGAGTGTATCGCGCTCTCCTCGCACCCTCGCCCCTTTCGCACATGATCGAGACGCCCAGGACACTCTGCTCGCTCTCAGTCTTGTCTCGCGCGGCGTGAGACAGGCGACCCTTCGTCCATTCGATCTCGGCCCTCACCACCGTCGCGCCTCACATCAATCCCCTTCATGTCGAATCTCTCCATCTTTGGGGCATTAAAGAAGTGACACCATCCACGGATGCTGAAATCAAGGCCATTACGGCTTTCCTCCACGCTGCGCAAGTGGGCCGTGTCATCGTAAACATCGACGGTTTCACGACCGCGTGAGTGCGTGGTATTAAAGAGCCGTATGTGGGGCCTATCCTCACACTACTGGCTGAGCTTCAACTGACGGACTTTGCGACCACAGTCGGCGTCGAATATTCCCCACCTCTTGATGTGCGCCGGTTGAAATCTCTTTCGAGCGGCTCGTCCACCGCTCAACTTCGCAACCTCTTTCTTGTCGACGTGTTTGGCTTGGTCCCCCAGGACTACGATAGTTTCAAAAGTCTCACATCACTTCGCAATCTGGTTTTGGTGGAACCCTATCATGTCGACCCAGAATCTTTGCACGTGGTGCTCGAAAACCTGCCCGCGCTGCAGAAAGTTCTGCTTATCTGGCACGAAGAGGCCGTCCAGGGAGGCGCGAACGAGATGGATGCACTCGGAGACGCCCAGAACCAAGAAGGAGTAGACACCGCAGATTTTTGCTTTGCGTGGGCTTACCATCATGAAGTGAATGATTGGGTGAGAGGTAGACTGGTCGACGGGACCTTGTGGGGAATGCGGCGGGAGGCAGTTCGAAAGGCAATTGAAGAGTATCTTGCCAAGTAAACGGGCGTTCGTGGAATCATGTCATTTGTAGATTCTCAGTGTGAGCATGCCATTTGACTTGCGCATGCAAAGAATGATGTCGCCTTGATTCGTGAGTGTGCCGCTGGACGAGCTGAGTTGGAACGAGATCGTGCCAGGGCTTGAATATCCAGAAGCACCGTGCCCGGAAAGGGCATGACCACTCCAGGCGGGACCTTGAAATGAATTGACCCTACGTTTTCCAACCGTCACAGAAAACTCTCAGAGCTCGGCGTCAGTACGCCTGGCCCGAGCCGACTTATATGGACATGGGAGGGCACTTGGGGAAAGAATCAGACATTTGGTCGAGGCCAGCTCGATTCTCACTTGTTTGACCTAGAATCAAAAGAAGAATGTACAGGCTTGCCCCCTCTAGAGTTCTACTTGATATTGACGGGAACTCACACAGACCTCAGACGTCATCACGAACTGTTGTTCAAAGGCAACGTGTGCGCTCCTGGCTGCTGTAGCTGCATATCGTGGACAGTGAACGCATTATCCTCTGAAACGACTTTCCGCTTAGTGGATCTGGTCTTAGGGTACCAAATCTTCCCCCCTCTGGGCAAAGTCGTGAACGTTACTCGGTCAATCCTGGGTCGGAACAGGATGAAGACAGACTGCCATACGGTGCTGCAGTGGTTGTGTGTCGGCGGCAACCTCCTTCGCTTTCCCCATGAGCTTACCCAAACATGCTGTGATTAGAGAGTGTTAAAGTCTATGCGGGGGCAGGGGCAAGGGGGGGCCTCAACCTCCCCAGATGTCATGTCGTGTCTGTAGCAGCATAAAGCTGCTCCTGAACGATACACGCCCAGGGGGATGGAGCATGCAAAGATTCTGGGGTTAATGTCCAGGGGCCTTGCTTGTATAGGCTGCTGAAAGAGTCAAGACACCCTGCGCATGCACGTACTGCACTGCACGAGCGAGTGCGAGTGCGAGTAGTTTCCGCAGAAAGTAGCGGTTGGTTTGCAAAATTAGATGTACGAGTATAGCCCCTGGTGAACCGTCTGACTTGGTTTGTGAAATTGGTAGGGCGGTGTGAGGGCCAGGGTGATCGTGAGCGGCAGCGTTGAACAGCCTCTGAATCTGCTGAGCAGCTACACGTTTCTGTGGCTAATGAAGAAAAAGGTTATCTGCATCTCCCGTGGATACAGTTGCTTGGGAAGGACAAACCAATACTAATAATCCACCATCTTGCAAGTTGTTTATTGACATATCACGAACGCCGCGTCGCCCAAAAGTCGTGTTCTGGCGTCTTGTCTCTTCACCACCTCGCTTCTCATCCCCTCAACCACTCGATTCCTATTTTCTCTCACTCTTTCTCTCAGGAATCCACCCTTTCTCCTACCTTGGCAGCAAATCCTCCTTTATTGCCTCACCCCGCACTCATAACCGCGCGGCACCCTTCCACCGCTCGCCATATGGACTCCTCCTGACTCCTGGACCATACTTCACCGTCGACTGCTCCAGGATACTCATTGCTCGTAAGGGTTTGGGGATCTCGCACTGCCCTCGTAGTGGGCGCAGAGTGCGCGTACGGTCTCTGTGCGTACTGTGCAGCACTCGGCTGATGCGGTGGACGGCCTCGGAAGCCTCGGTGCTCTGACGGTTTGGAGACGCACAAGTCGGTGTTAGAATTTGATGGGAAGTTTATCGATCTTAGCAGGGATAATTACCAGCTCCTCATCTTGCGTATACTCCCGGTTTCATCGCTGGTGTTGTCGGCAGTCGCTGGCGCTGCTTGCCCCATGCTCGTTCTCGTCCTCAGCACCTTTCTGCGAGTCTTTCTTTCTATCTTTGATGATTTTTCAGAGTATCGTCAAATTGCTTTGCTGGGTCTTCGGATGAGACTCACTCGTCGACCGGCAGCGCTTGTTCGCAAACCCGTTCAACCCCCGGCGATCAGCTCACCTTTCGAGGTGCTGTGTCTCCTCTCCGCGTTCCGGGTCCCCTTGCCGCTCCATCCTTCCTCCTGCCAATAGAAGGTTCGCCCACACCAGCCCGCGTGTACTGGGCGCCTTCCTCGCCCCCTCTGCGGCCGTCCGTGCACACCGTACCCTCGAGTTCAACATCTCCTCTGTTTTGCGGCTGGCTCGCGTGCTTTCTTGAATCCAACACCTACAACTCTCCGAAACCTACGCAGAAACAACTGCCATTTTGCACCTTCGTTTGATGACTCCTTCACCCAATCGATTCAACTCAAGGATCTTATCTTCGGAGATTTAGAATGTCTCGGAGATAGGAGCTCTCAAAAACCATTTCACCCGACGTCATTGAACACTAGCCCCCCTCGATCCGCTTTCCTTCCGGCTCCGGACGCTGTACGCACGCCTTCGCCCTTAGCGCTCTCATCCGCTCTGCAGCTCGCTTTTGCCAGCGCACAGCTCACACTCTCCACTCTCACACTTCTGTACTGCCCGACCGGGGATTTACGAACCACACAGTGCGTGATATCCTGGTCCCTCGGGTTTGGGAGGAGTAAGAGCACGCTCATACCCACCTGCCTTCCCTCGCGCACAGTCCCCTCCCACCCCCGCCGGGCCTCGGTCTCGACCTCGACCTCGACCTCGATCTTGACGCTGCAGGCTTCAGTCTGTGGCCTGCGTAATTAGTGAGTGGTGACTACAGGACTATTCAAAGTTCGGGGGCTTGGTTGGTCGGAGTATTCTTTCGAGGGAGGACGTGCTATTCGCGTGGGTTGGGAGCAGGGGAAGGCCGGCAGGCTTCCTCGACCTACGCTTGCTGGACTGCACCGTATGGCTCACTAGAGAGAAGGAGGGACGCTGATATTGATTTTGCCTGTCCTTGTTCATCAGCAAATACACCATCATCAATCACTGTACTCCCCGGCAGCCGGACCGCCACCTCGTGCTCCGCAACTCTGGGTCTCGTTTGAAGGGTTCGACGGGCCGGTGCTCGTTTGGATCACGGAGGGATTTTGAAGGATATTGATTGATACGGATCTTGAGGGCGGTATTGCAACGTGAGCAGCATCATTCTGTTCTCCGGTGGGCACCACTCACCATTGAGCGATCCTAGCATGCCGTCCTTGACCTCTCCCTCGACCTCGCTCTCCCCGCCCCCGCCCTCCTCCTCCTCCAAGCGCTCCTCCTCCAAACCCTCCTTCCTCACCCGCATGCTCTACCCCTCCCGGAGCACCACCGACCTGCACACGTCCCCGCCGCTCCCCTCGCCCACATCCCACTTCCCTCCCTCGCCCAGCATCTCCCTTCCGGACGCGCTCGCCCAGCTCGAGGCGCCCCGTCCGCCCCCGCCCCAGGACGCCCCCCCGCTCCTCTGGGCACTCGTCGCCGCGCTTGAGGCGGGCACGAAAGTCCCGGACGACCCGCAGGGCACGCGCCTCCTCGGTGTCGCATCGGGGTACACCACGCCGTCCGCGTCGCCTGAATTGCGTCTACCGGCATTCCACATCCTTGCCCATGCGCTCTCCCCGCCCCCCGCGTCCGCACCCACCCGCGCACTCCTCTTCTCCTCCATCGTCACCCACTCCGCCGAGCCGTCCCTCCCCCTCGCCGAGCTCGCTGCCCGCCTCGCGGCTCTCATAGCCCTCACCCGCAACGGCCGCGACGCAGCGACGTACAGCGTGTTCTCCAAGACGCTCCGCCTATGGCTGCACCGCGCGACGGAGGAAGTGCGGTCCGAGCGGCAGAGCAGCGAGCGGGGGCGGCGACAGTCCGCCGAGGCCGCCCACGCGCTCCCGCCCCTCAGCGGGCCGCCGTCCCTCGCCGAGCGCACGAGCGCACGCATCCTCGCGCTCATGGAGGGATACATCAAGTCGAGCATATCCCAGATCCGCTCGATAGTTCTCACCAAGCTTGTCCTCGCCGCGCTCGCCACGCACGCAGACGCCCCGCCCAACCCGACAGACACCCCGCCCCTCCTCCAGTTTCTCCGCTCCCTCCTCGCGTATGCGTACGTGCCCCCCGCGGCGGTCGCGCCCGTCGTGGCGTGCTTGTGCGCTATCATTGGAGCCGAGGAGGAGGGCGAGGAGTCTCACAAGGCGTGGTCGGTTCTGCGGAACCTGCTCAGGAGCCAGTGCGCGAGCATGGGCGCCAAGGCGCTGCGTGATATCCCTCTCGTGGGTCTCTTCACATATCCAACCTTTACCAACCTTTCTAAACCCCCTCCTCCACAGTCCGATCCCTCTCCCCCCCTCCCAACGCACCTCGGCGCGCTGCGCGCCATCCGCCGCGCGCTCCTGCGCGTGCGCGCCCACCCGCCCGCGCAGCCCTATAACTCGACCGTCCCCGAGGAAGACGCAATCAACACGTTCACCCCCGCGTTTGTCCTCCCAGCGTTCCGCCGCGCGCTCGACGAGCGCAGCGACGCGCTCGACGGCGAGGTCTGGCGCTTT
>JTLS01000645.1:0-15441 GCA_000826855.1 Basidioascus undulatus
CCGATCACCACACTCAACTTCACCAGACGAGCAACTCCTCAACCTCGTTCCCACCCTCACCCTCTCAACCTCCTCGCCCGCACCCTCTTAACCCCCCCAACCTCGCCCTACGTGTTAGCTGACCCTCATCCTCTCGGCAGCTTACCCTCGTTCTTCCTCCCGACTATTGTATCGTAAGTATTCCTCTCCTTCTTTTCCTACTGCTTCCCACCAACTCACCTCCTTCCTCTCCGACAAACCACCCTCATCTCCTTCGTTTCCCACCAACTCACTTCCGTTCTCCTTCAACTTGCAGCCTCCGCGAGTTTCAGCGCGGTTCTCCTCTGACAGTTTTCTCCCTACACAGGTACTGCGACAGCGAGAGTAACAGCGTACTATTTCGCTTGACTGCTGGTCGCTTCGGCTCTTACTTCTTCATCCTCTCCCACAGATTCCGAGCATTGACGATCGCGACTCTGAGCTCCTTGACCTCTCTAGATGGCCATTAAGTTCTAAACAGGCCAGGTCAGACTTGGGCTGGGGCAGGGAAGTAGGAAACATGAGAAACTTTCTTTTGCAACACGCTCGTTGCCATGACCCTTGCGGAGGAAGATGCGGGTCGCGCTGGCGTGCATGGCCGCCGATAGGCTTTTTGTCGGCTGCGGCGAAGGCGGGAGCGGCGCCGAGGTCGTCTTGGACTTGGTTCGTGATACTGCAGACTCTTCACGGCCCTTTCCTCAAATGCGCAGACTTGAATCAAACACCAAATATTGACTCCTGTCATCAGTTTTTAACCTGAACTGCGTATGAAAGACCTTGAAAAAGCGGTGTTCTTCCGCAGATGGTAGATTGATCCTGTACGGATTGGTCGAAGAATATAAGATATACTCAAGCGATGTACACGGGGGTTGATGCGCGGAACATCAGTATGACTTCGGAAGCTCTAGAACCCTCCGCGATACATAGTTCCTGTGCTGAAAAACATCAGAGAGCGTTCACGTAGAGTAAGCGGGAAGGAACACTCACAAGATCATCTCCCTCGAAACGGGCGTAATGCGAGGCACAAACACCTCCCGCAGGTACCGCTGGATTCGCGGGCGGTGTCAGCCGTGTAGCACGGCCCAGTTTCGCGGGAGCAAAGCCTGCCGTGCGCCAGATAGTGACGAGCTCGAGCTCGTGAGCTCGTGCAAGCGCAGGATAGACCTGTTCATCAGGGCTTTATGAGATATTACTGTTCAACTTGGTTGTAGCACGGGAGAAAAAGCTACCTGACGCGAACATCTCCAGCCCCCACTTCGATGGTACCTTATCCAGGCGGGAAGCCGTTTCAGTTGCAAGAGCGCGCAGGCGCGTATGGTTCATTTACCTCCGAACGGCCGATCCAGAATGTTCAGCTTGCGGCTGTACCAGTCTGCCCGGACGAACCACAATATGAGGCGAAGCCTTTCTGTTGAAACGCCGAGGCTAACGTACCGGCAAAGTTCAGCGACACCTCCTTCTTGCCAACCGAACTGGGTCAAGTTAGGAACGCTCGAAAGCCTTGCCAATTTTCCCGACCTTATATGATTACCGAGAGCTACAAGAGTACTCACCTTCCCCAAACACGACCACCATGCCCGGCGTCCCAGCCCGGCGTCCCAGCATCCTCCACCGAGCCATCTGGGCTCGAGTCTCCCAGGGACTCCGTATTCCTCATTGCTCCCTGCAGCAATGAGGCGACATTGTGCGTCTCGTGAGGCCATAGAAAGTGGTAGCAAGTGATAGCAGCCCGCAGAAGACGAGGAAGACGACGGCTGCCTCTCGCACGATGCTGATGGTCGAGTCGAACTTGGGCATGGCTGCGCGTGGGGATGAATAGAGAGAAGAGTCGGCTTAGCCGGGCGAAGAATAGTAAGGGAAATAATGGATGGTGGGTGAGTAAGGACGGAGCGTCGTCTCAGCGACGGTTCCAACAGACCTGGTACTACAGAGTCGCGACGCGTCCCGGCCTCATTCTGACCGCTACGCCATCGTACCGGCACACGGATCATCATCAATACCAACCAATTTTCGAGATGCTGGCATGGCACCGTTTCTCCGACTCCTGAGGAACGACGCTGTCGAGGCCGTGAAGGGAAGTACTACCGTCTCGCGAGTGGCGTCTTGGTGGCGTCGGGACTTGGCCCATCAAGTTGCCACTTGTCCCGACGCGCCTGTCGTGTGCAACTCGGGCCAAGTCCTGGAACATTATAATGACTTACGGATATATTTGAGCGGAAGTCAAGCAAAAATATCAGGAAGTTTAGAATTTCGTACCCGGAAGCGTACGAGAAATTGAAGGCTCCGGGCCTTGTTCAGTCGCGGAGTGTGGGCATTCACTTCGCGGCATCTTCACCCCCAAGCGATTCTCTCTACCAGTCTCCGGGGGAACAATGAGGTGGTATGATTAGTGTTCTTTCTGAGCATTCGCGTCTGTTATTGATGACGGTTGATGCTACTTCGATTCATGCAAGCCGTCCGTCAGACCCGCTGCGTCACCGCAGTGTCCTAAGCCGTAGACACCCACAATTTTGCCAACTTATGCCAATTGTATGTGATGGAGTAGACCGTTCTTTCAACATCTGGTGGATGAGTTGCCAGATGAAGGGATAACAGGACCAGAGGGCACGGTCGCGGAAGCCTGCCCGGCGGGGCTCCTGAGCAACGTGGCCTTCCTCGTGAATTACACTCCTGGCAGGCGCAAGCCAGCGCAGAAGAAACGCAAAAGGGGTATTTTATAATACAACAGAAGATGCACATGTGGTGCCAAGTAGCTCTAAGGAACGATCGGTGCGCCGTGATAGAAAATGTCCGATGGCCTGCAAGCTCCGAATGGCCTCCATTAGTAACTGTAGCCCGCGAGGAATTCGTCGTAGAACGCACTGGGGATAGAATGTATGAAGTTGATTCGGATGCATCTCGGGCCACGTCTCCGCAATCTTCTTAGAGATTTCCGAGAACACCAACTGCAAAGAGCATCATAAGTCAACCGTTGCGGCAAGCGTCGCGCGGAATCAGCAGAGCGTTTGACCACTTACCTTGTTCCCCAGAGCGTTGTGATGGAGCCCATCCGACCAGAGCCCCCCTTGCGCTTCAGCACCGGGTATGGCCTTTTCGAAGGCGCCATACAGGTCCACCACGGGCACACCGCGCTCGGCGCCGATCGAGCGCACGGCCTCCGCGTACTCGTCGAAGCGCCAACCTTGCCATGGGTTGGGCGTCTGGTTCGGATCGACGGGTGTAGGGGTGATGAGGAGGACGCGTTGGGATTCGGGGAGGAGCGACAGCATCGCGTTGAGGTTGGACTTGTATTCGTCCTGAGGAACGCCCGGACCGTTCGGTATCATGTTGGCATCGTTATCACCTGAGTAGGAGTCAAGTCCTCAGGGATGTGCCTCTGGCTCCGCTTCTCTCCTGCCGAAAAACGCACCATACCAAAGCACGACAAGCTCTACGTTTAGCCTGTGGACGTCGACGAGCGCTGGGTAGACCTGTCGTTACAGGTAAGCAAGCGAGAAGTAAGAAGGAAAGGAAAGGGTTACTTGGGAGAACATTTGGAGGCCCCATCGGCTGGTATAGCCTGTAGAGATGAAGTGAGCCTCTTCCGGCACTCCAGCTCGTCCGCAACCACTCACCTCCAAAGCCTCGGTTGATAATGTCCAGCTTGCGCTCGTACCACACTTCCAAGGAGAAATATAAGAATCCCTTGAAAAATATCCCCACTCCCAATAAAAGAGATAGCTTACAACTCATCAGGTGCACCCATCCACCTTCTCGCCAACCAAACTCCGTCAGGCTGTAGCGACACAGCGCTTTCAGCACGCGTTCGAATCCAGACTCGAGAGAGTTTCACGGCGCTCACCTGTCCCCGAACATGACTACCGTCCCCGGCGACCCCGCCCCGCCCACTGCGCTCACATCGCCTGCGGATGCGCCCAGCCGCTTCAACGAACCAGGTAGTGGCAGTCGTCCGCCACTCTCGAGGGAGGACATGGCGAGCAAGACGAGCCCGAAGAGCGCGGTGAGGAGGACGAGCACATATCGCAAAACTGGAGATTCGGAGGCGTGCATGTCGGTAAGGGTGCGGATGAGGGAGGAGGACGGAGAGAAGAAGGAAGATGACGGCGACGACGCGACTGTGCTCTGAATATCATACCTGCTCTAGCCAAGCACGTGGTGCGCCGCCATCCCCCCACAAAAGGGCCTAGTTGCGTCTGAAATAGATCCCTCCAAAATCAGGGACGTGATGCTTTGCACGGCGACGCAATCGGTCGACTCAAGAGCAGGATCGACATGGCAAACCTTTCAGCTGTCGACGATGGATGGCGATCAAGCCAGGGCCTCCGGCAGTCTCAGCCTCATTGTGCCTCACTCAGGTCTGCTCCCGTTTCTCCTGAATAGGACAACCAAGAAAATGCTACCGCAATCGGTCGAACTAAATTTTAAAAAACCGCTTACTCGCTCTGCAAGATAAGAGTATGGCTGTTCGCTCAGGGCCCGAAAGTCGTGCAGCTGTTGGTGTGACTGTCAGCTGTCAAAGTGATCCTAGAGGAGTGCGTTGGACTTGGTAGGACCAGGGAAGCTCTTGGGGAAGCTCGCTTCCTCGCTTCGCAGCTTCCCTCACGACGATCTACGTAACGCATATATCCAGGGCAGGAGCCCTTAATACCTGTTTCTCTACGTCCCACTCACGTCTTTTCGCATCGCAATTGCGTAGTGATGCCGCGATATCCGACCAGTCGGCTGGCCATCGTCTCGGCCGTGGTCGCGAGCGCGCTCATCCTCCTCGCGGCTCACCGCTCGGGCACGTCCTCGAGCGACGTTATCGAGGCCTACCACCGCCATGTCGCGCCTCAAATACCATGGTTCTCTGATGCCGAAACCTGCATGTACGCCAAACACCCATGTCACTCAGAGCCTTGACGCCAATCACCGTTGCCGCCGCCCTGCAGAGACATACCCACACACCGCGACTCGGGCTTCGCAGCCTCGCTCTGCCGCCGGCGAAGAGCATGCGACGTCGCGCATGTCGAGATATGGAGGACGGATGAGGAAGCGTGCGCGGCTGCGGAAGCGCGCAGGCCGACCGCGGAGGAGGACCAGGTCGCGTTGGAGGAGACGTGGAGGGGCCCGGACTTGATACACGTTTTGGTGGATGGGGATCAGACGTGGGCTGTGGAGGATGAGGTGGAGTATTTTGGAGGTTGTAGGTACGTCTGTGGTTTATTTCTTGAAAGAGGGGAGGCATGCGCATGGGGTGAAGGCTAATACTGGGTGACCAGGTATCGGTATCGCTTGGAAGGCGGTCGCGATGACCAGGGGAAGCCGCTGAACGGGGAGCTCAGCCTCAAGGTGCGTTTATGTACAGTCTTTATCGCAACCCTCGCTCATCGGACTCTTATCTCTTGCAGATTGTACTGATGTTCGAGAACTGTGCGCTCCCCGAACCCACGTCTTCGTTTTCACACGCTGACCCGCTACCTCCCGCAGACGACTACTGGCGCCCCGAGCCGGCCGTTGTCTGGCGGTCCATGCAGCCAATCGTGCCCTCTTCCGCGGACGCGTCACTCCCCCTAGCGAACTGGACGTCCTACGCACCCCCAACGCCGCTCCTCTGTTCCTCCACCGCGCGTCCCCGCGCGCCGGCGCTCTACCCCTCCTCCTCGCGCGCCCAACTCCCGCCTTGCTCGCGCACTCGTCCGGTCCGTGGGAACTACCTCCCCCCCGAAGAGAGCGACGCGGAATGGAGCTGGCAGGGGTACCAGTGGACGCCCGAGGGGTGCAGCATGACGGACATCATGCCGGACCCGTATGCGCCGCCGGAGGAGGCGGAGCGCTGGACGCGAAGGAAGAGGATGATTCTGTTCTGGGGGGACTCTCACCTGCGTGCGTTGGGATAGCGTTCGGTAACCGAGGGGCGAAAAATGGCTGATGAGGATTCCCGGTGGGCAGGTTTCGCGTTCCGGCATTTCAACGCTGTCATCCAGCAGGACATCGAGCACTTGCACGAACCTGTGAGACCATCGCGTTGTCCTTACTTACCCTGGACTGTAACTTATCGTGGATACTTGCAGATCACGGGCAAGACCGAATCCGAGACGAGCATCGTCCGCAATGTGACATCGCGGTACTTCGTGAGTGCCGACGCCTCGTCCAAACAGCAACTCCCGGGAGACTGACCAGTAATATTGCGCTCAGTGGAACACCCATGCCACGTCAGTTTCCTTTCGTTCTCGTTTCCGCTTTTTCCCCGCCGACATGATGTCCATCTCTCAGTTTCCCTGGCTGCGGCGCAACAGTCTGGGACACGATCGTGATCAGCGCAGTAAGTCGCGATTTCCTACGTCCACACGAAGTTGTTCATCTAACGAGCTGTCCCTCGCAAGGGCCATCATAACCTCCTGCATCTCGCGCGGGTGACGAACCCGCAGGACGCGTATGGACACGTCTACGTCCTCGACGAATGGACTCGTCAGATCTTGGACCTGTTCGAGTCTCTGCAGAAGTGTTTCGACGATAAGTAAGCGTCTCGCGCTTCTTTGAGATGAGTGGGCGGCGGTGGCTGATGGAGAGATGGATGGGTTCACCAGCAATATACCTAAGCCCCGGTGAGCAGCGCTGGTAACAGGATATGCTGGGGGTCTCCGCTAAGATTCCTTCCTGTTTCAGTCTGATCTTCATGAGCCCTCCCGCTCGCGACCCTACCACAGCCGGTCCTGTCAGTGCGTCCCGGGTTCACTTCACTCTCTCCTCTTCCTCCCCCTAAATCATGCCCAACTCCACGCAGACATCGACCTCGGCGACGTAGACGGGCGCTCGAACGCCCGCCTGGCGCGGTACACGTACTCGGCGTTCGACGCGCTCTCCGCCTCCCCCGCGCTCGCCGACGCGGGCGCGGACGTCCGACTGGTCGACCAGTTCGCGCTCACGCTGCCGTTCATGTGGCACGCGCCGGACGGGCTGCACTTCCACCACACGGACGCGATGAGCGCGATCACGCACGAGCTGCTGTGGAAGATCGGGCTTGTCGAAGGCTTAGGCGAGGAGTGGGAGAAGCGGTATGACGAGTCGGGCTAGGACTTTGGGTAACTGCTGCGTAGACGTTCGGATGGTTCTTTGGACTTGAAGTCAGGCTTAATCGAGCATATTTATTGAACGTGCATGCTTCGTTTGTTCAGCTCGAATGTGGCAGCTCGATGGCTCGGTCAGTGAGGGCGCCGATTAGTGAGGGCTTGCCACCCTCGATAAATCACAACGTTCCACCGCTGTATGGTGGCCTTAGGGTCGAACTCCGAGCGCTAACCACTACCGGAACTTGTAAGGACGCCTCCAGCGCTGAAAACCGTATCGGTAACACGTACGCCCGCCGCTGCTCAGTAGTGCACATGGGTCATGGACGCGCCGCTGGGCTCGCAGGCAGGACTAAGGAGGTGGCTAGGAGCACGGCCGATGTGAGGGAGGAGCTTGTTGACGAAAATGAATGTGGAGAAGTGCGACGCGTCAAGCGGCGTTCTAAAGAGGCAAATCCGCAGTGGCGAGCGCGCTGCGGCGCAGGATGCAGAGGGCCGGGCCGCATGCAGGCCGGCAACATTTCGTTGTGTCGTAGCCCTCGTTTCACAAGCCGGCGTACCGGTTTCAAGATGTATTCCGACTGGTTTCGAGTATCTCGGCATGACGATGAGTGTTTATCGAGGTAGAGAATATATGTCTTGTGGGTGTACAGGTGCGCGTTTGGGAGATTATCTTGAAGCAGGTTTTGTGACGTCGATCGGAGTCCAATGTTGCCGCTAAGCAGCAGGCGCGGGTCAGGGCCGCTGCGGGAGCGATTGAAGGGGACGGCGAGTCACCTGTCTCCCTCTGTCTTCTCTCTCTACCTCCTCCCCCCATCACCGCCGCCTTCACCGCCCCCGGGCACACACTCGCTTTTCGTTTTCCACCCTCTGATCCGCCCAGCAGCCGGGACTCGATCTACGCGCAGCCATGGCCGCGACGACCCACCAGCAGAAGCAGGATGAGATCGACCTCGAGGCGCTCCTGCCAGAGCATGACCCCAACGCCAAAGATGCCGCCGGCGTCGAGGCTCCCGCGCCCTCATCGCAACCCAAAGACGCTGGCGCCCAGGACAAGAAGACCTTGAGTCCTTATGTTATCATGTGCGTTGGAGACGGACAGGGGAGGCGACGGAGCAAGGCGAGGCTGAGGCTGATGGTCTCTTCGCGGCAGTCCGATTTGGATCGCGTTGTCTTCTGTGAGTCGCCGTTCGGTCGCTTCTTTAGAGGGCACATGCTGACGTGCTGGTGTGCGGTATGTATAGTCTGTGTGAGTTTGAGATTGGAATGCTTGATGGGCCTGGGTACACCGAAATCTGACTGTCGTGTCGTGCTTCTTGCGGATAGCATCTTGTACAACAAGGTACGCCGTGGCAGGCCTCCCAGTTTCTCCCTTACGTGTTAACATGGCCATCTGCCCGCAGTTGATCTTCACCACCCTCAAGTTCGAATACCCCATCTTCCTCGTCACCTTCCACCTTGTACGCCTCTCCCGGCTCTCCTGTCTCCTAGGCAGCCCCTGACGCGACTCTTCACTCCAGACCTTCGCTGTACGTGCCCCATCTCATCTGCAGAAATGAGGCCCAAGATCGAGACTAACGACGCCTGCGCCGCCGCAGACCATCGGCACGCGCATTCTCCGCCGCTTCACCCACCTCCTCGATGATCTGAACGAGATCAACATGACGCGCGAGACCTGGACGCGCCGGATCCTGCCCATCGGCGTCCTCTTCTCCGGCAGTCTCATCTTCAGCAACATGGCCTACCTCTATCTCTCCGTGTCGTTCGTCCAGATGCTCAAGGTGCGCTCTTCGCCCTCTGCCTCCCTTCTCGCCCCTACCGTAACTCGCTGACTCCTAACATTCACTTGATCTCAGGCGTTCACTCCCGTCTCCATCCTGTGCGCCTTTGAGATGCTCTGCATTGCTATGGAGAATTTAACTGAGTTGCGTGAATGCTCCTCAACAGCATCATCTCGTTCGCCTTCGGCCTCTCCGCGATGGACCGCAAGCTGTTCGGCATCGTGTTCCTCATCTCCGCCGGTGTCTGCATCGCCTCATACGGCGAGGCCTCCTGGGACACGCGCGGCTTTATCTGCCAAGTCCTGGCCATCGTGGTGCGTCTTGCTTGCCTGGGAGTGCTTGGAGGCGGAACGAGGGGCTCACTCGGGGGCGGGCGCGCAGCTCGAGAGCTCTCGCCTCGTCATGATTCAGCTCATCCTGCACGGCATGAAGGTGCGTCCTATCTCGCTTCAATCTTTCACGACGAAATCGGACCTGATGGCCTCTTTCGTCACCACGCAGATGGGCCCGCTCACCTCGCTCTACTTCGTACGCCGCGTTTCCTGCCATATGTCTCGCCTGAAGCGCTCCAGACTAATTCATTCGTACAGTTCGCTCCCGTCTGCGCGGTCCTCAACGCCCTTGTCATCCCCTTCACCGAGGGCTGGGCGCCGTTCTACGCGCTCAAGGACCTCGGCGCCTTCGTGCTCCTCTCCAACGCGAGCATCGCGTTCGCGCTCAACGTCGCTGCTGTGTTCCTCATCGGCGCCGCGAGCAGCTTGTGCGTCAGCTTAGGACCTAATCTTGGCGTCTCTGAGGAGAGCGACTGACAGTTGTGGTGGACGGACAGGATCCTGACGCTTGCTGGTATCGGCAAGGGTGTGTGACTGGTCAAGGTTTGCGTGGGTCGGAAGACTGAATGCTGATACGGGCGACGCCCGATGCAGATCTCCTCCTTATCATGGGCTCCGTCGTCTTCTTCGGCACCCCCATCACGGGCGTCCAAATCATAGGGTACGCGATCGCCCTCGGCGGTCTCGTCCTGTTCAAGACTCAAGGCCAGGTACGTCTTCTACCATCCATGCGCTTCGTTCCTCTGGTTCATCTCATCTGACTCCCAACGCGCCCCTCGCTTTCACAGAAGAAGTAAACGCGTTATTCAAGACGGGTGGGGGAGCCGATCGGGGATCAGGAAGACGGCAGCAGCAGCATCGGGCAGAAGGGAATGAGGAGAGAAGAGGAGTATTGAAGATGCGGACCTTCTTTCCATCGCTTGTCGAGCGCAGGCCGCCGGGCAGCCGGGCGCCTCAGCAAAGCAAAGCACAACTTGTTTCTTCTTGTGTTGTTTGTATCACACCTCAAACCTCACTCATTTCGTCTCTCCCCTCTTCTCTCTTTTTCTGCTTCTGCGCCTTCCGTTCCTTTTTTGCTCTCTTTCCCGGCACATCATTATCATAGAGCTTGTGTGGCACCTGAGTCCCGAGCGTGCAACGGTGGATGGCGGGGTCTGGTCGAGGAGGCAGGCTACGAAGCGGCCTTCGAGCTCGGTAGCCCATGACTCGCTTGACTTTATCGAACAGTCTCGGTTATCAACATGATGCATACCTATCTCTGGAGGTCGACGCAGCACTTCGCACTGTAAGCTCACGACATGCGACATCCTCTGCATTAGCGGAGCTTGACAAGCTGTCAAAGACGCGTCTTCCTGCACTTTGCCAGCTGCCCGCGTCTTCGTCGCGTGAATCCTCGACGAGCCGTCGGTCGGTCATGCCCACGCACACACAGAAGACCGTCACTCGTTCGCCTCTTGTTCACTG
Source organism: Basidioascus undulatus (assembly GCA_000826855.1). Lineage (NCBI taxonomy): Eukaryota > Fungi > Basidiomycota > Geminibasidiomycetes > Geminibasidiales > Geminibasidiaceae > Basidioascus > Basidioascus undulatus. The sequence continues at coordinate 10,645 of JTLS01000645.1, forward strand.
ACCATCACGACGACGGCTCTGGGGCGATGCTCACCTTTGCGCCCTGCGTGCGGCGCCTCGTCAACGCGCCGCCGCGCTCGCTGCCGCCGCTCTTCCTCACCTTTGACGCTGCTCGCTGTACTCGTCGCGCCGGTCTTGGCAATCGTTTTTCACGCCCCGTCACGGCAGGCAGTCCTGTCTTCTAGCACCCTTTCGCACCAGCAACCTCTTGGGCTCGGCACATCCTCCTCATGTCCATCGCCATTCCGTCCACCCTCGACCTCCCCCATTCCCCTTTCCTTTTCCCGCTATCCTGTCGACTCGGCTCTCGCGGAATGGAACGCGACACTATGTCGCCCGACTCCCGGCTCCCATGACCATTGCAGCATCAGCAGCACCTTCACCCTCCTCATTGCGCGGACCGACCTGTCCATATGCACCGCGGACTTCGCTCCCGGCACGCTCAGGGCGGATCCCTATCTCGAGCGCTGGATCCACACCCAGCGCGGATCGGATTCGTTTTATGTCCGCACCAGCGGCGCGCAAGGCTGGGCGAGCGAGACGCCTGTGTATGACGCTGAGAAGTGTACATGGCGGTATGATGTGAGGCTTGGGAACGTCGGGAAAGTGAAGCTGGAGGCGTGGTGGACTTTCAAGGTAAGTTGTGTCTCTCGCGTAAACTTGACCTGTGTGTCCCGAAGGCTCAAACTGGAGGGACACCCGGGAACAGGACTACAACGCCTTCAACGACTCGAACGCTGGCCAAACTGTGTGACCCGACCAGCTCTTCACACCGCTCTTTCCTTCTCCCATCTCACCCGATATCTGCCCCTCATCCTCTTCTCCGAGCAGCTGCGCGCCGCAGCCCATTCCGCCTACGGCTCCGTCTTCCCTCCCGTCATGCTCCGGCCCTGGGCCGATAGAGGGCTCGTACCTCCCCGCTCGGGCTTCTTCGCTCGACCGCCTCGAGGACGACCTCCCGGGCGGGTCTGGGCGGTACGCGTTCGTACCATCTACGTGCAGGTGGGACCACGCGGGCCTGCGGGCAGGGACCACACGCCGTGCCTGTTGAACGGCGAAAAGGGCGTGCTTGTGTTGGGGGATAGTCATAGGTGCGTTCGTTCTTCCAGCTTGGCGGCGTTTGTATAGACGCGCTGAAAGAATAGGGAACGTGCTGTGAAGGCGCGTCGCGTACGACAGCATGGTGCATTTCTGGGGCTACGACTCAATTTTGACAGTATCGGTGCGTCTTCCGACTGGCTGTACCGGCCGCAGTACCGACTTGTTGTTGCAGGAGAAAGTAGGGCACAAGCTCGACATCCTTGGCGAAACGCAGTTCGCTTCTGGCTGGTAAGGCCATGTCTGTCCGCGACTGGCTTTATACTGTACTGACAATCGCCCTTCAACCCCAGGGACCCGATGGCGCAAGCGCTTGAGACCGCCTTCACATGCGAGCACCTATTGCGCTCGTTCTGCAGGCTGCAAGTTGCAAGTGGCATAGACGGTGGTATGGTATAGATAAAAATTTGGGGTCAAGAATGATGTGTAGAGGGTAGCAATGCGTGGCGAATGCGTCTCGTCTCGTGAGAGTCTCAGTCCGTTGTCTATGGAAGCTGCCGCGGGGGGCAGCAATTTGCACAGAATGAGGGTGAAAAGCAATAGAATAGAGAGGGGTTAGGCAGAGGAAGGTCGGATGGATTAAGCTGCGCTGGCGACAGGCGGTTGCTGCTGCTGCATGCTCCGCTTCGTCCCAAACTCGTGGGGCGGTTCCGAGATCCTTTCACCGAAGGACATCAAGCGTCAGCTCCCCTCCATCCCACGCAGGAAGACAAGGAGCAAGCCACTCACTCCTCCAAATCGTTCGACAGCGTAAGCGGCCCAAACTGGCCCACGCCATCCCCATTCCCATTCGGGCCCGCCCTCCTCACCGCCTGGGGCAAATCACAGCCATCGTCTTGTCTCTCGTAAGTTTCGGCCATTCGTTCTCCCCCTCCGTCTTCTCACTTCCCGCTCGCTTCCAACACCCAGGGATCCTGGTACGCCTCCGCGCACCTCTCCATGTCCGACGCCCTCTCCCGCATTCTGTCCGTGCTTTCCACGCTGCACACGCTCTCCGAAGGAACCCCCCCGCACGCGTCCGGCCGTGCACAAAACCTCGTCTACCTCCTCCCGCCCGCGCAGCCGCCGCGGCAGGACAAGGGCGGAGCCTCGACCAGCGAACGAACGTTCGCCCTCGCGTACTGGCGCGACCGCCTCCTCCTTGGCACGCTCGAGCGCGGGTGGAAGGTCGTTGATCAGTACGAGGTCACGCTGCCGATGAGCGTGGAGCCAATGGAGCTGGACCATGTGCGCGCATTTTTGGAGAGAGCAGTTGGAAAGCGATGTGCTGACTTGACCTGCCTGCCTGATAGGCACATTACCTTATGACGGATGGTACGTCAGCCGTGGTCCACGGAGGTCACGAAGCTCAGAGTCTGACCAGGGGCGGGGTGCACAGCAAACGATCCGCCGGTCGACGAGATCAACGAAGACGGGAATATGCGATGTGGACAGCGCTGAAGGGGACAGATGGTAGGGGGCTGGGTCGCTTGAAGAAGGAGCTCTTGATCTTGACGTATTTATTCGGGCTTGCGGTGCTTGTTCTAGGCTTGGCGTGAGGAGGAAGGTGGGCACATCCATGCGGGTTCGTCCCCGGTTCCTTGCTGTACGGCAGTCTTGAGCGCAGCACGGTCTGTCCCGCAGCTCAGCTATATGAGCCATTGTGAGCCAACATTGAAGCGTGTGACGATCTTTGCTCGTCCCTGGGCAGCTGGAAGGCAGATTCGAGACACAGTGCCGGCGCACTACGCACGGGCGCTTACGACGAGTGAGGCAGGCAGCTTGCCTGAGTTAGGCCCATAACAAGAACCAACTTCGTCTGCACCAAACTAAAATATTTATAAGGCGTATAAATTTTGGCGAGTCGCGGCAGTGTACAGCCTGAGTAGTAGTCCAGGCGGTGACTCGCAATCCCGTTCCACCTTGCACGTACAAAATCAATCTCATGCACCATGAGAGAGAGCTATGGAGTCACTGTTTCCAGGTTCGACACCAGAATATGTGTTCTAGCGGCAGAGCTACCACCGTCTATCCCACCCATCGAGCATCGCTAGTTGCGCAATCTCAAAATTGATACCCAGCTCTCGACGTGGCTCACAAGCTCGACGATCTGTTCTCCTTCTTGACCCACTGCACGCTTCCGTCACTAGAGAGCTTCTGGACGGAAATCTTCGAGTTGCCCGCGGATGTGCTCCGGCCTTTCTGCGCTCGTCACGGTCTCCGACTGTGCAAGCTCTCCGCGATCTCGCTTGACGACGAAGGCGCCTTTTCAGGCATTGTGTACCTCTGCCCGCGCCTCGAGGTCATTAAAGTCGTGCTGTAGGACATCGAGTTCTTCGACTCCATCATAGCAGCGTGACCTCCCTCGCTCGTCGAGTTTGACGTGTTCTTCGACGGGAACGAGGCCCGCGTCATTGCGGGACTCCAACAGTTCATCCATGGAAACTACCCTTCGCTAAAGCGCATCATGCTCGACCCGTGTGTACCCGAGTCGCACGATTCTTTCATCGAGATCTGCAACCTTGCGAAGCGGATCTCCAGTCGTGTTGCATTACAATAACCAGGGGATGTATTCGTCATTGTACATCAACCAGCAAACATTTTTGAACGCTGAAACGCCGATATCCCCTCTGTCTCCCATGCCTTCGCAGCAGGGGGATCATGGGTAGGCGCTCGCCCCCTTACACAGCCGGCGTGGTCGATTTTGAGCCACAGCCAGCTCGAGCGGGCGGGCGTCGTGCTGCATGCCTATGGAGCCTTTGACGATCCGCGCTGCCGGAGCGACAGCTCGAACCCGACCTTTGCTCCGAGTGCGCTCGCACGGCCCAACAGGCGTGCGGCTGGGCTCCGACCTTCCCATGGGCAACTGAGCAGACCCATACACAATCCGGCAAAGGTAATGGAATGCTCAGGCACCTAGCATTATCCAGAAGCTCTCGATTTGGCATGCTGGCGTAGCTTTCACACGGAACTAGCGGTTCCGTGAAGAGTAGTGAATCCTCGACGGAAGGGCGGAAACCAGTTCAGCGCACAACACTAGACTATAGCCTCGGATCCTACTGTATTAAAGGGGAGAGAATAATCTGTGTAAAGATCTGACTCATTACATTGGGTCTGGCGCAGCGGAGCTTGCCTGACTGTAGCCTTGTTCGGGTTCCGCTGGCGGAACGCCAGCTGTTCTTCGCGACCCGCCAACTGACAATACTAGTTGGGAACACTTGTTAGAACTGAACCTGTCTGTACTGTAGTTGTTGCTTCAAGCAGAGTATTTTGTTTGGCAACACGAGATCGAGGAAATATTCATCTTCTCTATCCACGGTGCGAGGCCCTGCGGCGCTAGTCTTTGGTGCAGCTGCTACGCTTATCATCCTACGCTCATCATCTCATCTTGCAACGTCCAGATTCTTCGCATTAGCCTTGGAGCCGCCATGCCTAACCCTTCGCTCCCTGCTGAGGTTTGGTCCCGCGTCTTCGAGCTGGTTGTCGGCGACACGGCCAATGTCGGTGACGCCGGCGATGGTGGTGCACCTCGCGCTTGTCTGTCGATCTTGGAATGTGAGTGTGACACCCATGCCGCTTGCATGGTGAGCTAAACGTTTAAATCCTTCTGATCAACCTATAGCAACTCTCAGAGCCGTCTCGTCATCGCTCCTTGACTCTCGAGAGCGACGAGGAGATTCGCATGTTCGCTCGCCTGCTCGTCTCCCTCGGTCTTGCTGG
>JTLS01000646.1:0-15325 GCA_000826855.1 Basidioascus undulatus
GTCAGAAAAGTCATTGAAGGAATCCGCATCCTCACCAGCGCGCTTCTCGTCCAAGCTCAGCTCCCGCCAGTCGATCTTCTGCTTCTCCTCAAGCGCCTTGAACACGCCGTAGCGCTCCTCGGTGCTAAGGCCCTTCCAGCTCGCCTCGATGTTGTTGAGCGGGAGGGTCGAGACGGGCGCAGCCGCGCCGGTGCTCTGGAAGCGGCGGCCGGCGAGGGCAACGGCGCGGGAGGAGGCGCGGGCAACGCGGAGGGCGGAGGTGGACATTGCGGTGCGGTCAGGCGAGACGAGGAGAAGGATGAGGATGAGGGGCAGGGCCAGGCTGAAGGAACTGACGGACTTGCGCGCGTTGTCGCTGGCGGCCGGGCAAGCTCGGCTCTCGCACGTCTTCTCTCGGATTCGTGCAAGCGCTCTTTCACACGTTCAATCATAGGTGGACCGTTTGTTTGGCGGGCGGGATTTATGTGGGACTGCATGCTTGGGTTTTGTCAGAACGGAAATGTACTGTAGGCGGCGAACTGGGAGGGTGGGCGAGGGAAAGAACGATTGAGCGACCGCGCTGAGGCGTTTCTGCTCGACCAGTCGCAGTGTGCCTTTTGTCCTCGGCGTTTTCTGCACTCATCTGGGAGTAAAGTTGCCATAACGAGCGGGCGCTGTGTGAGGATGGAGGAGCTTTCCTGACTTGTTAAAGCTCATAAACGTAAAATTTGGGGTACCACTCGAATGAGTCCCTGCAGAGGACACATACGACCGCGTCTCCTCGCATGGCAATCCTCACACACCTACCAAAAGTGGATATGTGGGGCTGCATGAGTGTAGGAGACTTTCTGTGGGGAGTCACCTATCATGTTCAGCTACGCACCCTGCTGCGGTGGTCTGTTTTTGCAAATGTGTGTTCAGCCTTCTGCCTACCGGCTATTTATCGTGGTGCATAAGCCCCAAGTAGCATAACCCACACTGCATTCACCTGCTTCTAAGGTCTTTGAAGACCTATGTCCCTTCGTAAAAGTCCCTGGCCAGTGGATTCCTTTCAGACAACTAACTGTGTTGAAATGAACGACGACCGACCTGCACTGTGGTCGCCTGGCAGACGAGTAGTGTCTCACCTACACGTTGAGAGTTCTCATAGTAACATCTGCTTAACCTCCATTGTACCCGTGCATCACCTCAACGCTTTCAGTAAGTATATCATACGTGGAAGCCCCAGCCATCGCAGCGAGCTCGAGGCGGTACACGCCGTCGGTCGCGCACTTGGCAAGCACCCTGCGACGCCGCGGAGTTGGGCATCGGACGTCGGGGCCTAAGATCTACTCACATGCGTCCGTCGAATGTACTCTTTATAGAAGCACATGGCCAGCGAGCGAGAACTGTCCCCCCAAGACCCCCTCATGACTGGCCTTACTCCGCCAGGCTCGCCGACAAACCCGCACTTCGGCGTGAGGGAGCCAATCAGGACTGCTGGCTCACTTTCGCATCTCGACAGCAGCTGCTGCATTGTTGCAGCTGAGCATGGGGGTATAATACTGGGGAGTTCAGGCTGTTTGCATTGTAATATTTCTATTCGACTCCTCTTGGGGATCCTTGCCAGCCACCTCTTCCTCTCCATTCGATACTTCGACCCAAGATGCTCGCTACCCGGACTATCAGCAAGCTGCGGATTGGGAGCGCTGCCGCGAAGGGTGAGTGGGCTTTGACTGTGGGTTGAAAGAATCTTCCCTTTGCAGAGGGGGTTCGCACAAGCCGCGTCTGTGGGTGTGCTTTCTGAGGGGAATCATGAAGGTCCACCCGCCTAGAGCGCTGGGATGCGGCGTCGAGGGAGATACTACATCGCTGACATTTAACTTGGGAAAGCATGCACAGGGGTCAGCACTTGGTCCCCTACATTCCCTTCCGGTGAGCTCTGCGCTACATCTCATCTTCCCCTCGGCGTGGGTGGCAGCCTGTCGGATCCACTGACGTTCCTTGCAGGGCACCACCCCCCCCTCAACCCTCAGCGCCATCAAGATCGACTGTCTCACACCATCCGAGAACGTCGAGCTCCTTAATAAACAGCGCGCCGTCCGCCCGTTCTCCCCCCACTTCACGATCTACCGCTGACCGTTCAACATGTACAGCTCGCTCGCGCACCGGTTCACGGGCGTCGGGCTGTCTGTCGGTGAGGGCCTCTGTCCGTTGGTTTTCCGAATAGATGGCGGGTTCTTATATGTGGTGGGCGGGCAAGGCGTCTACGCTGGAGCCATAGGTTATCTGGCTGCCCCGCTCGTTGGTGCCGACTTGGAAGCTGCGACGATCATCGATGCTGTACACGCCGCGCCGGGGTGGCTCAAGCTCACGCTTAAAGCCCCAGTGAGTCTTTTATGGGTTGTTTGCTCCACGAGTGAAGGGAAGAATACTGAGTTCCAGACCCGTCGCAGACACATTGCCGCTGCCGTCTCATACCACACGTGGAACGGCGTGCGTCACCTCGCATGGGACGCTGGCAAATGTGAGCACCGACTGCTTTTCGATCCCTCCCTCAAAACAATATGAGATGCTTTTTCTCATTATATTTCGCGGCTGTGTGCTCTGGCCCACAGTCATGACTCTGAAGGGTTCGTACGGGTCCGGGTACGCGGTCCTCGGTGCGACGGCTGTCTCTACCGTTGCGTTGCTGGCTCTCTAAGCCGGGAGTCGCGTATAGCTCGAAGTTTTCTTGAGGCGTGGGCGACACACCTTAAGAGGAATATGGGACTGCTTGTTGTGGCTGCACTGGCGCTGCCTTTACGGTTCTCTTCATTGAATAACGGCGCAAAACGTGTTCGGGATCCTTTCCACTCTGAACCTGGGTTTTCCATATACTCGCGTAAAACATTGCCTTCTCCCTGTTAAAAAGGCGAGAGCTCCTTGCCTTGACCAACATCGTGCAGGCTGCACAACCATCTGGCTCTATCGCCTAGATGTACTAGAGTACGACAGCTCCACACCAGATCCACCTCTATTCATGAGCGTGCCGTTAAATCTTGTACTACTTGACTAACTTCTACGCCCAGAAGTCCACACAAAAAGTATATCAAGCAATGGTGAGTTGCATTGGGGTCTGTACATGCGCCCACCAACCCTGTCTTCCTTCTCAATACCGAACGAAGTTACGAATCAGAGTCCCTTCACCGCTTCTGCAAAAAGAAGAGGTGCGTAGGTAAGCCTCAAGTAGCTGTAGCGGAAAAGAAACAAGCTCACTGTCCAGTCTCCCAGACTTCGAGTCAGCCGTTCGGAGACGCCCGAATGTGGCACATGAGACTACTCCCCTCGTCGCCGTATAAGAACTGGTGTTCGAAGTCAAAGCAGATGTACTAGAGAGTGTGGCTTCGACCAGGCGGGGAATGGCGGTGTGGCAATGAGCCTTGTAGACCTCGGCTGTGCAAGCGGGGCCGTCGCTACGGTTGTTAAGGAGCACCTCCCATGTGAGTTCTCGAACGAGCATCCGACCCAGGGCTGAAAGGTGTATGAGCTTTAAGGACGCGAATGATAGCTCAGTCCGACGACGGCGAGATGAGAAAGCTCACAGGAAAGCCGTTCTTGATGTACGCCTCGATATTGTTGCTGTGGGTATGAAGGCTCTGCAATGCGTACAATTGCCCGACAGCTGGTGAAAGAGCGTTGCCGGACCCGCAGGCAAGTTGAATTCAAGCTCGAGCAGAGACTCGTGGCAGAGATTACGGAAGATTCGGGAGAGCCGATCCTCGTCGACCCGGGGGTCGAAGCACGATAGACTGAGGGATCGAAGAGATGGACAATTTGAAAGAAACCCTCTGCTTGAAGTTCACCGCCTCGATAGCCAGCTTCTGCAGCGAGTGAAGCTTGAGAAGTGAAGCGGATTGCTGGCGGGGTCAAAGCGGTTCCCCCCTTGGATAGAAAATATTGAGATAAGATAAGTGGGACATATTTGCAAGAACGTTAAGCCCAAGGTATCTGAAGACTGGACGGCGCCGACATTTGGGCTCCTGAGCTTCAGGCGCTCGACCGTCTTCTGTGAGTTGTGGAGAAACCTAGAAGTGTCGATTGTGGCGGACACCGGTGCCTTCGGTCTACGCCCACCATTCAAAGGCAACATCGACGAGCCCTTTTGATTTGCATGAACGAGTCGGGAAGATGTGGGATATCAGAGTCGAGGGTGATATTGATCGAACGAAGATTCGAGAACGACGCCAGATTGTCCCCCAACGTGCAGAGAAAAGGCAGCGAGGAACTGACGTAATAGACGTGTTTACATTTTGAACCGGTTAGAATTTGGAGTGGCCAGCACGCAAGGACGAGCACCCAACAGTACTCACCGAATGTGCTCGCGCAGATTAGGAGTGACGGAAAGTATGTCTTTGTAGGCGACCCCGACCTGGCGAGTAGTGAGTATTCCGAAAGGTCGACCGTTGCCCCGGAAAAGACAACCGAAATGAGGATAGCACGAAGACGCGATGAGCAGAAGGAGAGTGCGCAGAGGTCGCGAAGGCTCAGGCCCGATCCGACGCTGCGAACAAGTTCCGTCGGAATATTCTCGATAAAGATCATGAGAGGTGTTTGGATTGCTGTTATGGTTCCCGTGTTAAAAACGAGAGAAGAGTAGGGTGTAGGATGGTGGCCGAGAGTGGTGGAGGTAAAGGAGAAAGAGCCAACGGAACAGCGTCGTTCTGCGTATCGCTCTCCCGCGACAGCCGTATTCCGCGTTGTTCCTCATAGCCCACCTACAGTGTCAAATTAGGGGACCTGAAAAGCCTTCCAAAGTCAATGCAGTCCTTCGCTAGGCTCGCAATCTCGCAATGTGATACAAGAGTAAGCTGAAGGACTGCGAACGCAACGCAGCCACCAGAATTTGCGTCTACTGTCCTGCCCACTCCTATGTGGAAGAATGAATAAGTTACTTTATATCCAGATGATGTTCATGCCTCATAGTTAGAAAATGCGACAGAAGACGGGAGGAGGCGAACTGATGGAAGGGTTGTCCAAAGTTTGAGGCCATAGAACGGCAAGGTCGTGTTCAAATTGGACGTTGGACATGCTGTCTGGTCACCGCTTTCTGTAAGAGTGAAATATCTTTGGGAGTTGAAGGGAAAGTGTTCAGTCAAAACAAACGTCCACGACTGCGAAGGGAGTATTAATGGCAAACCGCAAGTGCGTGGATGGGTGAACAGACTGCGTGTTTGCAGCAAGTAGAACGAATAAACTCAAGCGAGCGATCAGAATAAGAATAAGAGGAGCACGATGCGGATCCAAAAGGGTAGTTCGTATTCGTTGAGCTGTGTAAAACGGTGCGGAAGGCAGCATATGGTCAATCGACTCTGCTTCATGCCAGTCCCGAGATTTCGACATCAGAAGCCAAAGTCCTCAAGAAGACAATCAATGCATAATATTTGAGCCCACATATGAATTGCGAAAACAGCGGTGTTCCCATTAGTTGTATTCGGACGGAAGGGACACCGGCTCAGGGAGGGTGGGGGAACTGCACCATTCACAGGTGAGTTGTCTCCGAGACTTTCCAGCCTGCAGTTAAATAATGTGTATGGCCCAAAGATACAAGCGTCTAACTGACGTATTGGTGTTATTATGCTTCTTGAGAAGATATTGGTTAGCCGGAGCGAAACCTTCGAAAGCACTGTGAAGAAGGACGCTGGCTAATTTGATCAGCCGCTGATTGGATCTTTTTCCTTTTCCGTTGGATGTAAGGGCAGTAGCCGCTTGAACTCAGCCGAAATGGAGCACAGCTCTTTGGGCAGACAGCTTCAAGCTCGACAGTGAAAGTGAACCAACGCTCAGAGTGGGAGGAGCGTCAGATGCGCACCGGCAAGACTTCCCTCCGTTCGACACTCAGTGTGTAAAACCACCTCTAAGGGTCGGTCGGTCTTCCATATTGATAGAGAGATGGTCTTTATTGCTTATACCCAGCGTGACGCATTTCCTGTGATTCGAAGAGAGGGCCTGGCAGCGCGGCGGCCTTTCGGGTTTGCCAGGTCGACTGTCGGGGAGATGATCGGCGCATGTTGGCGGGCTTCATGGTCCACCAAAAGCTACCAATTTGTCTGGGAGAATTGTATGTGAAATATGCATTCAGCTATGTAACAATTCAGGCTGCAAATGAAAGGCGGCAGCGTGGTCAAGTAGGACGAAAGGCACACAGGCCGAAGCGTTCGGACCAATCGTCTCTTTGTATTTCAGCTTCTCCTCTCACGCCCGGCCTTCCGCGTCACTTCGCTCTTGCCCTCCTCCCCATCCCGCACCCCACCCTCGCCATGGCCGCCGCTCTCCGCACCGTCTCCCGCACGGCGCACACCCTCCCGCCCACCACCGTCGTCGCGGCGTCGGGCGTCCCTGCGGCGCGCTACCTCAATCTCGCCGCCGCCGCCCCTGCGGACGCCCACCACGCCCATGGCGCCGCTACTCCCCGCTCCGACGCCCCTGCGTCCTGGTCGAGCCGCCCCGTGGCGTCGTCCCAGGGTCTTCTGGCGAAGAACGTCGTCGTTCGTGAGTAAACTTCCATGACCGGAGACTGCAGTGCTGGCGGTTCCTCGCGGCGCTCCACTGGCGCAGGGACGTTCTGGGGAAGGGGAAGAAGGAAGGCACTCGATACTTGATGTGGCAATGCATGGATCGGGCCGTCCGACGCTGGGAGGAGCTCAAAAGTGCCCATCTCATCAAACGCGATTCGTGGCTGATCGATCGTCTTCCCTCCAGCCCGCGCCGCTGCCTTCCCCTCCCAGCGCCGCCTCATCTCGACCTCCCCCGCCTCCCGCCAGGCCGCCTCCGGCGTCCCCGACTTCTCGCCGTACCGTGCGAACCCGGAGTCGAACCGTGCCTTCTCGTACTTCATGGTCGGTTCGATGGGTCTCCTCGCCTCGGCGGGCGCCAAGTCGACCGTGACGGACGTTCTCTCGAACCTGTCCGCCTCGGCCGACGTCCTTGCCCTCGCCAAGGTCGAGGTCGAGCTCGCGTCCATCCCCGAGGGCAAGAACGTCATTATCAAGTGGCGTGGCAAGCCCGTCTTCATCCGCCACCGCACTGCGGACGAGATCAAGGAGGCCGATGCCGTCGACGTCAAGAGCCTCCGCGACCCCGAGCGCGACGAGGACCGCACCCAGCGCCGCGAGTGGCTCGTCATGCTTGGTGTCTGCACTCACCTTGGTTGTGTCCCTATCGGTGCGTCGGCGCCCGACGATGAGTTGGAGCGAGGCTGAGCTGAACGGGGTGGACGATCGCAGGCGAGGCCGGTGACTTCGGTGGCTGGTACTGCCCGTGCCACGGTTCTCAGTACGTTATTCTTTGCACTTGTGCAGTTCAGCGATCCGGCCCCTGATATCCTTTTCCCGTCTCCAGCTACGACATCTGTTCGTCTTCATCCCCTCGCTCTCCCCGATCTATTGGGTCTCCCTTTCCCTTAGAACCATACTAAATGTGCCCTATTCTTCACACAGCTGGCCGTATCCGCCGTGGTCCGGCTCCCGTCAGTCTCCCTCATCCATACCGCTCAGGCCTTGCGCTGACTACCCTACTTCTTTCCCACGACAGCTCAACCTCGAGGTGTACGTTCCCCTATCCCCGTAGGCATATGTGAGAGTGGACGTCTGCTGACGATATCTCCTTGCGTGCCAACAGTCCCGAGCACAGCTTCAGCGACGCGGATGGCAAGCTCATCATCGGTTAAGCTGCTCTCGCGTTGTTGGGGGTTTTAGACGGTGGGATGGTGGTGAGGGGTGTGTGGTGGAGGATGAGAGTGGGCCTGTTGATACGCAAAAGGATTCTGCTCGGACACTTGGAGTGCGAGTGGATGTGCTGGACTACGTTGCGACAGTTCGCTGAGCGAGAGGTCACCGTGCTGGGAAGAGACGAGATCCTGTCGCTGGATGACGGCCGAGACGTCGCGACTGGAAATATTACAGAGCGGGTACAGCAAGGGAATACCTAAAGAGAGACGGTCTTCGCCGGTCGTGCTCCATCGCTTTAGCGCCTATCGGCTGCAAGGAGTCTAGAGCGTTGTACTTACTGTGGTGCGAAAGGTATATAACGTAAAGGGGACGATTTCCGCATCACCAAACACACCCGGTGCAAGCAGAGTGACGAAGGAGTGGAGGCGTGGGCTTCCTGAACGACCTCCGGATCGGTGCACCACGTGTCCGTGGAGGAAGTCGGCATTGCCACACTTCTCAAGCGCCAGACTGTTACGCAAAACGGACTTTCCCGTACAGAAGGCCGGTCAGCTTGAGCAGCATCAGTGCGTGAACAGGCTGTGAGAGTGCAGGCTCGAAACTACACTGTCACTGTACGATGCCAGGCACGCTTCAGAATATCGAATGGTCGATCCGTTCCCCACCTGATGTCTGAAATCCATACTATTGATTGAAAGAAATCTAGCTGACAGAAGTACGTATCGCAAAAGGATTGCGCAGCTCTACAGCCGCTGCACAGGCTGAGCAGGCCCTGTCGCGATAACATACGTCGAAAGCCAGCACCAACAACAATCTTATTTCATGACTAGAAATTAATCTGTTCAGTCTGGTCTGTGCCCGCAGCCGAGACCAAGGTCAGTCGGAGACGCATTGGAAGAAGCGCCCAGGCACGCAGCCCTTCTTTACCTCCAATCATGACCATCACCGCTCCTAACAGCTTCAATACTCAGCATTGCTTGTCGATGCATAGAAACATGTCGATTTACAACCAGCCCCTTCTTGTTCCTGACGTCCTCCACGGCATTCGTGGACGAGTTCCACGCCTAGTATCGCGACCACCTCTGCGCCCCGCTCGAGGAGCACCACCCAGCCGAGATCACACTCATCCGTCACGCCCTTCTCGATCTGTGTCTTTCGACTCGAGAGCTCAAGCACGTGCGCGCAGCCCTACCTGAGGACCACCGTCGCGGACGTCCCGGTGCACGATGCTTTCCCTACGCGGTTAGGGCGGTGGGCTGGTGTCGAGTGAGTCGATCGGGTTGACGACCAGCTCGGTCTTGAACGCCCCTCATCCCATGTCCCGGCTCATCTTTACAGGACGATCCGCTTCTCTTTTTCCTTTTGCAAGTCTGTGGATATGGAGAACAAGGTTGACTTGGCTACGTTTTCTCGCGTCGTCTTGACCCAGACCGCCGAAGGCCCAGCGGTCACTCGCCATCGTCGACCTGTCTGACGTTGCCGGCGACACCTCGATCGATCCTCTTACTCTCCGCTTCAGCACCACCTTACTCCGCATCGGCTGCCTCCTCTCGTGCTTACCAAAGCCGCAAGGCACCTCGATTTGAAGCGCTGGAACCTTCGCCAGCTCGCGATCCGCATCACGCACGAGCCTGTGCTCTTCCTCGCATTCTTCCTGGGGTCGGCTACTGAGTCCTTGAGGTAGCTCATAACCCCTGACGATTAGCCTCATAGGGATCCCATTCTTACTCCGTCCTCGACCGAACTTGTGGTCTCCTGGATACCCAATCTGCGTCGCTGCATGGGCACCGGCCGCTCACCAGCATAGCCACCTTGGCGCATCGCAGCGATGACACTTTCCAAAATGGTACTTCAATTTCCACACAATACAAGCTTGTATTTTCCTAGTCAACCACTACGCCTACAGTCTCACTTCGAGAACCTGTCGCTCCCTGTACCTTCGCGGTCCTGCGGAAGATTGAGGCGGTTGACCTTGAGACGCACGAACGTTTTGTCGCGGAGTATAGCCCTTCGCGGCAGGAATACACAAAGGAGCAAAGAAGCTTCTTTACGATAATTTTGACGCGTACTTAATCATCACGGAGCTCCAGAAGGCCATGGAGGTGAACCATGGCAGACCGAGGCGCGTCCGGTGGACGTGGAGGAAGTCGGGCCATCGTTCTTTGGCGACCTGGACGGATGATGACATCCACCTTGCCGAAGGGTATGGGCTCTTTTCCGGACTAGCAGTGATGGCCTGAGGGCGTTCGTCCGTCGTTTCCAGGTGCAGAACTAGGTTTTAGCGTGCGAAATACATGGCTTGTAAAACTGCTCAAGTTTGCAGCGTGTTTGATTTCTTCGACTGCAAAGGCCACTAGTTGTGCATGTTGTACGAGCATAATATAACCGCTGCGTAAATCAATGATCCGTAAGTTGCGATATTCCGCTGCAGAACGGCCGCTCCGGCCTGCGCGCTCAAGAAACTTGCCGTCAAGGCTGTAAGTTTCTTCAGATGTCTGCTTTGTTGCGGAGAAAGGGCCGGCATTATGATGCTTTGCGTGACGAATTCAAAGACCCGATCCCGAAGGCAGCTGATCACTCGGATGGACTCCGACTCGGACATTCAGAACGACGTGGGCGTTGTGACTGTGCCTGTTCGCCGTGGCACTCAAGACCATGTGCGCAAGATCAGACAAAGGGGTACTCCTATTGAGAGAAGCCAATTCCTCGTTTACGCTTTAAGCGTGCCACAAGCACGAAACGCACTGCGCGGACACCGCATTCCCACCCCAAGATGCCAGAGGAGATCGAAAAGTCATTAGAATCGTCCAAAGAGAAGAAATGCAAAACAAGAAGCAACAGGGCATCCAGCTGTCCCTTCCTTCCTCCTTCCTCCGCCATCCTCTGTTCAATCAAGTCTGTTGTGTCCCGATGCACTCCCCACAGTCTCGCACTTCCTCACGTCGTCCTCTCCTGCGCATCCTCGTCCCCGATCCATCAACCCACCACCCGCAAGAACCAAAGGGAGAGACGGCTCGCGCATGTGCGCGCTTAGAACGTCTTCAGGTCCGCCGCGACCTCAAAGTTCGCCTCGGTCTTGGCCCGGACCTCGTCGACCGTCACGCCCTCCGCGATCTCCGCGAGCGTGAGCTTGCCCGCTTTGCGGTCGACGTTGAAGACGGCCTGCGAGCGAGGGCTTGAGCACCGAGCAGGGGAGTGAAGAAGGGAAGAGGGAGGGAGGTGACACGCACGAGGTCAGTGATGATTTGCGAGACGCAGCGCACACCGGTGAGGGGCAGGGAGCACTCCTTGAAGATCTTGGGCTTGTCGCCCTTGGCGACGTGCTGTATCACAAACAATCATACCTCAGCTCGGCGTTTCTCTTTGGGGGGAAGGTCGATGAAGAAATGAAGAGGGAAGACGCACGTCCATGAGGACGATGACCTTCGTGCCCTCCGGGTTGGAGACGAGGTCCATCGCGCCACCCATACCCTTGACCATCTGTTTCCCATCCACCCACCCGTCATGCAAATCAGCTTATCCTCGCACCACTGACATGTGACAGACAGCGCTACGCACCTTCTTCGGGATCATGTAGTTCGCGAGGTCACCAGCCTGGGAGACCTGGAACGCGCCGAGCAGGGCGACGTCGACGTGGCCACCTGAGACAGAGAGCGCATGTCAGTCGCCGATCGGGGTCTTGAAATGATTGGATGTTAGGTGGGGGAAAAGGAAGACATACCGCGGATCATGCCGAAGGACTCGTCAGAGCCGAAGGTCGACGCGCCGGGGAGGAGGGTGACGGTCTCCTTGCCGGCGTTGATGACGTCCCTGTTCTCCCAATCCCATTCCCCAGCGTCCAGTTAGCTCCCGCGGCGTCGGAACAATAAGACCAAGAAGAAAAGGGAGGAAACGCACGCGTCCACCTTGTCCGCGGTCGGGTACGGCCCGAGGCCGAGCGCGCCGTTCTCGCTCTGGAGGTGGACCTTGACGGAGGGGTCGACGAAGGAGGGGACGAGCGTGGGGATACCGATGCCAAGGTTGACGTAGAAGCCGTCTTTCAGCTCCCTGTTGACCACAGAAAGCAGACACCACCCCACCATCAACATCCGAACCTCCGGAATAAGGAGGGACAGGGAAAAGGAACACGCACTTGGCCGCACGCTTGACGATGCGCTCACGGCGCGCTCGCGCACCGCCGTCGCCGAGGATCTTGGCCTTGGCCTCCTCGTTGACGGGCGCGTTGGGATCGGGCGTCGTCGTGCGGATCTCGATCTCCTTCTCAGACGTCGCGGGGACGATGCGGTCGACGTAGATGCCGCTGTGGGTTCCCGCCTTTCGTCATGTCAGATGTGGGGTACGGCGGAGCGGAAGTGGGATGGAAGAGTGGGGGCGGGAGTGGGAGTGGGGGAGAGGGAGCCACGAACGGGAGGTGCACGAATTGCGGGTCGATCGAACCGGCGGGTACGATCTCCTCAGCCTCGACGATGGTGATCTTGGCCGCGCGCGCCATGGCGCTGGAGAAGTTCTGGGCGGTGTAGCTAGAACATGGGAAGTGTGGCGTTAGCTAGTGCAGGGAGAAGGGGGAAGGCAATTGCGCAGGGGGAGAGAGAAGACGCACCGGAACTGGCAGTTGCCGAACTCGTCGACCTTGTGCGCGCGGATGAAGGCGTAGTCACCGGGGCTGCTCAAGTTCAAAAGCGCGTTTGAGCGTCAGCTACCTCAAATTGAGATATGGGATCGGATGAGAGAAGGCGGGAGGTTGACGCACAGCGACTCCTCAAGGACGTAGTTCCGGCCGTTGAACTCGCGCACTTCGCGCTTGCGCCCGGGAATCTCAATCTCGCCCGATTCGTTGTACTTAATCGTGAGCTCGCCAGTCTGGATCGCAGTGCCTGCCAGACCATCCGGATCCCGGGCGCGTTAGCCACAAACGAGCACTGGCGGAAAGGGAAGAATACGGCAGGGGTCGTTGGGAGGAGAGAGAAGAGGAGCAGGAAAACGCACCGAAGCCGGTAGGAGTGTAGAACGCGGGGACACCGCGGCCGGCGGCAGAGAGACGCTCAGCGATCGTCCCCTGCGGGTTGAGCTCGACGGCAATCTTGCCGTTCAGGTAGAGCGACTCGAAGTGCTTGTTGGCGCCGATGTAGGAGCACTGTAGAGGGAGGTGTTTAGCATGTTGCTTGGACAGGACAGGTTGAGGAGAGAAAAGAAGACGCACGATCATCTTGGTGATCTTCCCCGGCGTCTGGAGGAGCAGACCGAGACCCTTGGCTCCCACACCCGCCTATCCGCCAACCATGTCCTTGTCAGTTTGGCAGCCCCTTTAGCCCCCCTCTAACTCCTTCATCTCACATTGTTCGAGACCGCTGTGAGCCCTGTGACATCGTTGCGCTTATTGAGCGCCTGGAGGAGGGTGTCGGGCGTGCCGCAGAGGCCGAACCCGCCCGAGAGAAGGGTCGAGTTGGGCTTGACGTCCGCGACGGCCTCGTCCGCGCTCTTGTACACCTTGTTCTGCCCGCGCTGCTTCTGCGCGAGGAGCGCACT
Organism: Basidioascus undulatus; assembly: GCA_000826855.1. NCBI lineage: Eukaryota > Fungi > Basidiomycota > Geminibasidiomycetes > Geminibasidiales > Geminibasidiaceae > Basidioascus > Basidioascus undulatus. Next base: position 13,194 of record JTLS01000646.1, read on the forward strand.
CGCGGAGAACGTGCGCGCGGACGAGGGTGCGAGGAGCGTCGAGCGCACGCTGAGCGTGTGCCGCGGGAGGATGTTGCGGAGGGAGAGTGACATTTTGGGGGGTATGCGACGAGACAGGGAGAAAGGAAAGGGAATGTAATGGAAGAAGACTGGTATAAGCCCGGGGAGCGAGCGGTGGGGTGCGGTCGAGGTCAAGGAGGAGGCAGCAAGCAGCGACGCCCCGCGAGCTCCCATGAGCCGCCGTGAGCCGCCGATAGACCTCGGACGCATCTCGGGACAGAGTTCGTCCGGCCGACTATGCTAAACCAAATATCATACGAGCGCTATCGCCATCGGCCGCACTCGCGCCTCCGGACCTCCGCCTCTTCGGCCATATTCACAGACGACTGCTCAACGTCGTCGAAGCGCATTCCAACGTCGTCTTCAGGTCCATAAGAGGAAGCTGTTTGCACAAATGAGAGGTAAGGCGTGTGGTGCGGCGCATGGGCTTAGGCAAAGACTACTGTGACTGGGTGGCAATACCCGGCTCAAGGCCGGCTGATCGGGTGGACTGAGCACGGTCGCGAGCGCGCTCGCTGACTTCAGCATCAGGGCTGGAGCGTAAGTGCGCTGAGGTTGCTGATGAGGTAGAGGGTTGCCCACCGACGTACGCACTTGAGTGCACCCGCAAGCACCAGCTAGAAACAGACGGGCAAGACCCCTAGAAAGTCAAGCCATTCCGGCAGTCCAAGCAGGAGAGAAAGGCATCGGCCACATTCAGTTTGTCTATTCCGCATTGAGGTATCTGGCATCGGGGTATCCAGCGGCCAGCGTTCCACATCCCTTCACTCCTTCAAGAACCTGCCGACGACGTCAAGCCACTGCTCGAGCCCATCCAGCATCGGCAAGTGCCCAGCGCCTGCAATCTTCGCAAACTGGACAGGGACGCCCTGTGCGCCGAGCTCGCCCGCGAGCGTCTCAAGCGTCTCGGGCAGCTTCCCGTCCTTCTCGCCCGCAACGAGTAAGACCTTCTTCTCGCCCTCCTTGAGCTTCTCCGCGAGCGCAGGCGTCAGGTCGTACCCCTGCAGTGCGCGCGCGCCGACGACAAAGCCCTCGAGCGGGGTCGTCCGAACCTGCTCGCGCACGACCTCGCGCTTCGCGCCCTCGACGTACTCGCTGCCCGCGGGGAACCAGCGGGAGACAGTAGCCTCCGCGAGTGCGCCCATGCCCTTCTCGCGCGCGAGCGCGATCCGCTCGTCCCACGCTGCCGTGTTCGCCGCAGGGCTCTTGGCCTGCGTGTCGCACGCGACGAGGCGCCCCGCGCGCGTCGGGTGGCGCCGCCCGAAGTTGAGCGTCGTCGCCCCGCCCTGGGATACGCCGAGGACGGCGTGCGCTCGCGCGATCCCGAAGTGGTCGAGCAGCGCCGCGACGTCGTCTGCGAGCTGGTCCATCGTTGCCGGGGCGGCGGGGACCGAGGATTGCCCGTGCCCGCGCTGGTCGAAGAGGAGGAGGTTGTACGAGGACGAGAGGGACGCGGCCGCGCCAGACCAGAGGGAGAGGTTCGTCAGAAGCGAGTTGGCGAAGACCAGCCAGGGCGCGGTCGGCGAGAGGACGTGCAGCTGTGCGTGCAGCGTCACGTCGGGGAGGGCGACCTTGTGCTCGCCGGACGTCGGCGCCACGCTGCTCCCCGAGGCGGGCTCGTCGACGGGGTGCGGGACCTCGAGAGACGCCTTGTCGTCCACGTCCAGCGCGACCAGCAGACGGCTGACCATGTTGTACGTCGCGACGGTCCTGTCCCATCACCACCAACGTCAATGCAAATCCACATTCCTACCTTCCTGGGTGATGTAAGAAAGAAGGCGAGGAGGGAGAGACCCACGCAGTAGCCTCGAACAGCTGCGTCTCGCTCAGGTGCTTGCGGAGCTCGTCAAACACCGCGTCGGGCACGTGCACCTCGACCGTGCTGAAGTCCGCGAAGGCGAGCGCGGCGGCCTGGAGCGGGGAGAGGGTGCCTGCGGGCGGGGTGAAGGCCGAGGGCCCGGAGGACACGTCGCGGATCGTAGAGAGCTGGGAGGTCGTCAGACCGCCCTTGCGGCCCTGTGGGGGGAGGGGAGGGGAGGGGGAGGGGGTGTGAGAATTGGGAGAGGGATGGA
>JTLS01000647.1:0-15308 GCA_000826855.1 Basidioascus undulatus
ATTCGAGATACCCCAGGTTCTGTACGGACGTAGCCTGGTCGTCGTAGTCCCCGCTCAAATCTACACCACCATCCCTCACTGTACATCAGGATCTGCCTTCCTCCCCATTCCGCCTTTCTCCCACGCACCGGATACCCGCGCCTTCACGCGCCCAACCAGCCTCTCGACCCCGCCCAAGCCGTCCTCGAACCGATCGATCCCCTCGCGCACCTCCGAGAAGCGCTCGTCGGGCTTGCGCACGCGCGCGAAGGCGTTGAGGAGCGTGTCGGAGATGTTGTCGATGAGAGAGGGCGGGTCGGGGTGCGGCGGGTGGGCAATGTGTTGATGCATCTCGATGTTCTGTGTCGTCCCGTCGCGTGAGCTACAGGAGCGGAACGCTGTTGGTAGGGGAGAGAAGGCGCACCCATTCGGTGGAGGAGAGGAAGGCGATGAGGAGCTTGCTGCGCTGGAGGGTTGGGTGCCGCGCAACGCGCTGGACGAAGCGTTCGAGACTGCACAGTCGTCCGCCCGTCCGCATCATCAACCTTCGTCCGCGCTCTACTGCCCGGAACTCACGCACTCGAGTCGTCGCCGCTCAATGAACTCCTGGCTGAACCGGTCGCCCGTCAAGTACTCTAGAGCAGCGCGATCCATCAGCCGATGTGCAAGAAGGGGGACAGGGGGGAGGCAGCAGGCTTACCCATGCGGTGCTTGTCTGGCAAGGGGGGCACGACGCAGGCTGGGAAGTCCTTGGCGAGATGATGGCGCAGGAAGCGGAAGTCCTGAAAGCGCCTCCTGGCGCTGGTCGTCGTAGTCGGATACACGGGCAAGTTGGTCTGCCCTCCGCGCCGTCGATCAGCCGTGCCCCGCCCGCGCTCCCACAACAGATATCCAGCACACACCTTGGCCACGACCTCATAAGCGACATACTGCTCCTTTGTTCCCTCAAGCTCGATGGTCGGGCGCACGACGCGCACGTTGAGAAAGTGGTTTGTGTCAAGGAGGACGTCCGGCGCGGGCGGGCGCGGCTCGGACGTCGATGGCTGTGGCTGGGACTGCGACTGGGGCTGCTGCGCGGGGTGCGGAGGAGAGACAGGCGGGGCATCGCGCTCCCACTGCACAGACGTGAATTGATCGTCATACTCGTCCATCCTCAGCGTACGCGTAAGGTAAGAGTGAGCAAGGTGGAGAGGAGGAGGTGAGAGCGCGGGTTGATCACGGCGAGACGGCAACTTGCGCGTGAACGCGGCGGGGGGTGTCGCCAAAGCACAAGTCGCACCGGCTGCAGGCATTTCATCAACAGCGCATTCTTTGTCCAGCTGCACATACGCGAGGTCCATTGGATGGGTAATCCATCAAAGGAGATTAGAGAAAGACAAGCCGGGAGTCACCCAAAACACCATTCGTCAGGCCGGGAGGCAGTTGGGATGTCAGGGCGCAATATTACGCGTCCATTGGCAGCTACAGAGCTATTCAAGTAAAACATCCGAATGAGAAAAGTAAACAAGCCCGAATGATCCCAAGGTAAGCAGAAAATATGAAAGCTACTACTGCGAACGGCGTCGTTGCGAGTCCAGCTTAGCGAGCCTCTCATCCTCCCCTCCCAACCACTGGTCGCACCGGCTCGTGTTCAAGTAGTTCTTCCTGCACCGACTGAATTTCCGCCCACTGTTCTTAGCCGTGTGTGACGTCCACAGCTTCGCAGTCAGGCCGCACTTTCAGCGCGGGATGGTGGGGTCCACGTCTGACTGAAGGAACTCGCAGTTGCGGCATTTGATGTACGGCTTGCCCCTCACGCGGCGTTAGACCGGTATCGTTCGTATCCCCTGCAGCGAGGGCACTGGGGGAGGAATTCTAGTGTTGCACGTGGGGTGTAAAAACGGCGCTTGCCGAGGAGAGGGGGAGGGGGCAAGGTGTGACAGAAATGCGCTCTCGCCGTGGATTGATTCTGTGGAGACGGAGAGACGTGGGGAGCCCGCTCAGCGCGCTTCTCCTCCTTGATCCTCCGCCGCCTTGAATCACCCACATCGTCCGCATCCGCCGTGGGCGTCTCCTCCCTCTTCGCAGCCGTCGCCTCAGCCTCCTCCACCTTCACCTCCACCTCCTAGGTATAGCACCATCTCATCAGTTAACGACGACAACGACGACAATGCACAAGAAAGAAAAGACACACAACTTCCTCCGATTTACGCTTCCGCTTCGGCTGTGTCTTAGAGGGCTTGGGCGTGACGGGCAGGGTAGCCATCTTGAACGTGCGGGTGGTGCGAGGAGGGACTCGGCTTCTGAGGAGTGGAGATCTAACGTGATCCCGGGTTGCTCAGATGTATGGCAAGACAAATTAAACGCACTTGGGAGTTATGTGAGAAGATGAAATGAGGGGTGTGGTATGTAAGGGAAAGGGGAGGGGGACAAAGACGCTCGGGCTCAGCGGGCTCAGCGGTGTTGGAATGAAATGTAGACAATCGGAGATAGCGCGATAATCCTGATAGCGTCATTTCAAGGGCCGCCTGCCTGTTGCCGCCTTTGCTCTTTTGCACCAAAACACCTTTTGAAGGTTAAAGATGTTGAAATACATTCAGGACAACCTCAGTGAAAAACCTTCACACTTTACTCGACTTCTCATTTATGCCGCGGTGACCTTCGCTGGTATCTGTTCGACTGCTGTCGGTCGGCAGCCATGCATGCACGGGCTCGCACCTGAATCTTGCACGTCTCCGAATTGGCTGGACAGAAGCGTTGAAGGAGAGACTTCTTGGTGATTTAGTCTGCAAGAGCCACTCCAGCCGTAGCTTGAGGTGTACGGTGCTGAAGTGCGGGCAGATGGAAGGCGGGCGACTGTGCAAAGGAAGCGCTCGATGTAGATTGTTGTGGAGGCGAGGAGGTGCGGAAAATTGCTGCATTTGTTCATCGAACAAGCCCCGATGCCGGGCCAAAACAGGCGAGCGAGACAGTCTGACGAACCACAGTCTGGACAGCAGGGTCGCCTGCACATGCACTTGCACGCTCGTTGCAACTTGCTCCTCCCATGATTCCTTGCGTCCTTCTTGAATGTGGCAGGCTCCCGATAATACAGCTGCTTCGGACTTGAATCGCCGGACTACAAGGACGTATGGTTCAAACAGTCTAGTACACCTGCAACAGTGCTCTGGCTCACAAGCATCGACCGCAATTTGACGGTGTCGTGAGATGCATGCAGCCTCCAGCACGAGGTCTCCTTTATGCGAGCGACCATGGAGCAAGCGGGCTTGAATTCTGACAAACTATCATGACCTCGGTGAGTTACACAGCACCTATACATGCCTTAACTGCACGACTGGTACCGGCTAGAGAAAGAAGGACTCACCGGTGTGATGCGCTCCGATCTCAGGCGCTCCCTTGTGCTCATGCTTCAGGTCCTAATTGTGCTGACCGAAGTAGTCCATTTCAGTCTGCGGAACGAGGGAAATCAATATTAGCCGTGCTTTCGTGTATTCAGCCCAGTGTGCAAATCGGATGCAATGCGCTGTTTGTTCGCACTCACCTCCATGAAGTCTGCAGGTAGTTCGTGTCCAGTGCCACATCCTCACCTTCCAGCTCTCGTGGTCTATCCAGAAAAGCAAGGTAACTCACTCGTCGGCAGGTCTTTTCCACCCACGCTCTTGAGGTACTCGAGGGTGGGAAGTCTTATTGAGCTCGTCGCAGACCTTGGAGTCAAGAAGAATGTTGATCAGGTGCGGCTCGCGCTCGTAGATAGGTTGCAGGAGGTCGGAGATGTATCAAAAGCGCATTCAGATGGCATGCTCTGCTACGGAAACAGGACACGGGACTTACTGGATGATACATCCGGCTGGCCAGATCTACTTGCATCAGGCTTCAACTGCATGTCCCAGTACAGCCAGGCGCTACCTTTCCGACACGCACGCATTGGCTGTGACATGCATCATTGCCATCAATCATAGGACAAGGTACAACAGTGGTTACAGGTGGTGAGGAAATATGCTAATAAGTGTCAATGTTCACGAGCGCGAGATGCAAATAATAAACAACCAGCAAGAAACGTGGGTATCAAGACGCGTAGATAGAGGTCCAGACGTCGGGGACAGAAGGGAAGAGTGGGGAGTCGATCTCGCCCTCAGGGAACGACAACCCGAGAGCGGCGTTCCAGTCCGTGGAAGATACTGGCGTCGTAACGTAGGAGGTCCTCGCCGGGTCGTGCTCCATTGGCGGCGTCGGGAAGTATCCGTAGTCGGCAGGGGCAGTCGCGTGCCGCATGAGGCGAGGCATGCTCGACTGAGCGGAGAGCGGCGTCATCGGCGGGGAGCTGTATACGTCGGAGCCCCCACCGAATGCCAAGGCTAGTGACGAGCGGGGCGGGGAGCTGATAGAAGGGGAGGGGACAGGGGTGACGGGAGCGGACCAGCCGGCGACGGGTAGAGGCGAATGGATTGGGGGTGGGGGACGTCGAATGCGGGGTAGCTCGTGTGGAGAGGGGACGAAGGAAGATCCGCGGAGTACGGAAGGGAACACCACCTGCTCGACCGGTGGCGGCGGTGGCAGGGGCGCGGCAGCGCGCTGCGCAGTCAGGAGGCCGTACGTCTCCCAACTCGCGCCGACCTCGAGCTCGTCGTCGTACGCGGCGCCGATGGGTTGCAGCCCATGGTTCGGATCGAAGTAGGTCGGGTAGATCGAGGAAGATGGGGAGTGGACAGGCTGCTGTGCCTGCGCGGCGAAGTAGGCGGCCGGGAACGGATGCGGCGGAGGCTGCTGCTGCGAAGGCGATCCTGCTCGCAGCGCAGCGGCTTTGGCCGCTTTGGATGCCGCCTTGCGCTCGCGAGCGGCTCGGTTCTCCGCCTCGGAGACTGCGTTGTACACGCAGACGCGGCCGGTACGAATGCAGTTGTCGCAGGTCTCGGCGCCGTTGCACTTGATCTTTCTGTGAGGGGACAGCGAGAAGTCATCAGTGGTGTACCTTCATGTCGGAATGAGTGTTACTCTTCAAACCCCAATAGGTATCCCGAATCCCTTGGAATAATCCCAACCAGGCCCCCTTCGGTGCACGTATCCGGTCGACAAACTCACCTGTACCGACAGTAGGCACAAGCTATGTTGTTGCGCTGCCTGCGACGGCAGAGCCCTCCGTCCTGACTCGTAACCGAGGCCGCCTTGGAGGAAGATGAGGAGGACATGTCGGCGTCCTTGCGAAGTGGACAGTCGGTGACTGCGGGAGAGGAGGACGGGGGCGGGAACGGAAACGGGGAGGACGAGGCGGTCGGGGCGCAGGGGTTGGGGGATGGAAAGGCCTCAAAGAGGAGACGGGGGCGAGATCCGACAGTCCCGCGTCCTTATACGAGCGGGCGTGTTGGCGATCGCAGCAATTGGAAGCGAAACAGGGTAGGGCGGTTTCGGACGTCAGGAGCGGGGAAGCGTAGGCGAGACGGGTTGCAGCTCTAGTAGCTGAGCTCTGTAGGATAGTGGGCTAACATGGGGTAAACCGGCTCCGCCGCAAGATATCGTAAGAGATGAAGGGTGTAGTGGATCAAGAAGAGTCTCCTCGATGGTGAGCAGAGGACTTAATACAGCAGATTCGCCTTACTAAAGCGAGTGAAGACTCGACGACCGCAGGCACTGCGCCTTGCGAGTGACTTCGCGGCCCGTGCCAAAAGATCAGTGACCCCTTCACCGTATGAGGCGTCGAGCAGGGCCGATCAACTACCGCCTCCCAGCAAGCTGGGAAGAAATCCCGAAAGTGGCATGGAGGCCCCGCGTGTTGGCTCCGAGACGAAACATCCCGCCATGGCCGACTGCAGCTGCAGCGGGAGACATTGCCGAGAGCTTAATAATGAGAAGCTGGCCAAGCGAGCGAGAACATTTGTCCGCAAGGCGGATGCTGATCGGTTACAATTGTTTACACTAATTCTTTCATACTCGTACGCTCTCATCGAACAGCAGCATAATTTTTCTCACGGAAGAACGCCGGTTCAACAAACAGAATTAGTGGTTCAACCTCAAATTATATCCGCGAGGCGGCCATATCAGGTTGTCACACTCTCCTGCACACTGTCTAAAGCCGATCTCAAGGGACCTGCAGTCCTCAAAATATTACAGTCTGTCAGTTTGGGGTCACACAACATCGGAACGAGTGCTCCACCGGTGTGAGAAGGCGTTGCTGAAGATGCAATATGAGGAGTCAGCTTGGAGCAAGTACGAAGTACGTGCCTTCAGTCTGATGTCAGTCGGCTTCCTATTGTGAAACGCAAGGCGTTGTAGACGTCTACCCCTGCCGATCCTCCAGCACTGCGGCCATGATGCTACCTCCTGAGGGATGTGACGATCTTGCATGGACGCCTGCGCCTTCAGCCAACTTCAGCCGGCCGTCACGGCACCCGAGGACTGGTTGTGGCTGTTCATTTAGCGGAGACCGCTTCCGACGGGTTGGGGGCCACTCCGAATGGATCCAATGGTCCATACTCACAAAGTTGCGGTGCCCCATCTGACTATGAGGCTGGAAGCGCAGAGGCGATGCAACCATGTGAGCGGAAGACAGCACGTACGTGTCCCCAGGTGTTCACTGTTTGCATGCGAAGGTCGCGAATAATTCCAGCGTGATCCAGGCAGGCCTGCCGGATAAATGAACAGGGTTTACATCCTCATTGTGAGAGTACTCCGTTATTCATATGAGCGGCGGCAAGAGCGGGTGCATGGTAGATCAGGGGCTGCGTGAGCGTTGCGGACCACGTTCTCGATTCAGTTCTCTGCAGTGCTGTGTAAAAATGCAGGAAATATTATTCTGTACTCTTCCTTGAAACTGACATTGCCTTGCCGCTTGATAGAAAGCGAGCACCCGATGTAGCACCTGGAGCTCTGAGTGGACCGCGGCCGCCTGCGCCGTGTCTTCTGCTGATCCTTGCTCCAGCGACCAGGGTGTGGGGATTTGGGAAGCCCGCTGACGACGAGCCAAATAAACTTGTTATACCTTATTGCACCAAAGATTCGGCTTCAATGCAAAAGTACTGCGTCTTGCGCAAGTCGATCTGCGAGCCCGAATATCTGGCGCGTTAACTGTTCAGTACCACGTAACCCTTCGCCACTGACACATCGTTGCAGATTAGGTCCGACCTGCGCCACGGTCTCGCTGATACTCGTTGCTGAACGCTTGCTTCATGCTGCTTCCCAAGCCTCCGTCGACCATAACTAAAACCATAGATAACAAAGGATAGGCGTCCCCGGGCCCTCCGGTGTTTTCCGAAGGTGAGCGGCCGTCTTCTCTATTTCCCAAATCTCCAGAGGGAACACACGTGAGACGACCGAAGTCTTTGCATCTATATCGGTCTTAGAGGACCTGTGTAAACGGCTTACATGTATGTGGTGGAATAGGTTGGAATACGCACGATAGAAGGTGTCTTTTCAAGCATCTGGTCGCCCAGGTATGGGTCAGTAAGACACAAGCAGCTCCATGATTGTGCACGCCGCATGCCAGCAAGTTACCCTCAACCACCGGGTTCTGTGAATGACGGTGTCGAGAACCCCTGTGGAGCGCTCTCACTATCGCAAACGTGAACGGGAGGCATTGCACATGGCGACCTTCAGAGGGCGCCAACAAATATGAGATGCACGCAAGCACACAGATGAAGACGACCACACATTCCCGGTGACAAGAGGTGTGTGTGCTGCGCAAGCTGAAAGACAACGGGGAGAAGCATTCCATAGTACAGTGACAGCAGAAAATGAAGAAAAGATCTTTAAAGTTCCCGGACTCGATGAGGGGATGGACAACCCGGCGGGCCTTGGCGAACGTTCTCACTCCGCCCGCTACGCACTCATGTCGAAGCGGCGCTGTGTCTGTAAAACCGCTGGGCACTGGAGGCTGCTGTATGTACCAACAAGTTTCCGCTGTCCCGGACTGCCATATTCGACTCCATTCGTTGCATGGTGCTTGACCTCAGGTTTCCGACGGACCTGATGTTGTCTGAAAGGCCTCAGCCGCCGACAGCTGTTAATGCAACAGCTGTCCCATACCAAGGCCTTTAATATTTTCTTGTTCCTTTCTTGTGAGTACAATTCATGTTGAGAGAAGAAGCTACGCAGTAGATTATCGAACCGAACCAAGAGTCCAAACCTTTGCACTGCTTTACGTACCTTGAGGATCCGCAACAGGTTGCGGGTCAGCATGTTGACCAACCTGAAAAAAACATCTTCTCGTTCAATTGAATTGCGGAAGTGAATTGCAGCCTGTATGTGCCTTCCAGGCAGCCTGGACAGTTCGCAAACCCGCACGGGCTGTAAGAAACTGACGAACACCGGCGAACAAGGCACGCAGCGAACTATTGATTTACTACAGTATCGCTCTCGCTATTCGCCACTGTTCGTCAGTCATGTTCGCCATGTTCGCCACTCTGCTTGACCATTCCCACGCATAGTAAAGTGCCTTTGTTTAGATATTTTGGCAATGAAATTACTTAAGACTTGAATGGTGCCTTACGGAGAGGCGAACAGACTGGCGAACACTGGCGTGATCAACGCGATCTCCGCTTGCTAATCCGCCGCAGATCCCTGGCTCTTTACTCCGCCCTATCTTATCTGAGCTGCCATAGTCTATATTAGCATGAGCAATGATCGTTGCGCCAAATAGCAAACATAAGGCAAACAAGCAGTTAAAGACCGCTTGACTTTGACAACTTTTCACTTGCCTGATGAAGGCCCATTCAAGCCTACCTATTGGCAAATTGGAATCTTTTAATGCAAGTAAAGATCTTTCGAATCGGGTAGGTACCCTGTCAGGCATGCTCCACCATGAGAAACACCGGCCTGGCAGGACAGAGAATTTTGCCAATGAATGCCGATGCCGCCACACATTCACACAGATACTCAACTTCAGTCCTTCAGTCACGATTCAGTGGGAAAGCCTATTTTCGATTCTCACTTCAGATATCACGCGGAAGGAGACTGTCAGAAGTGAGAAGCAGCGGTGAGCGCAGGCCGTCTCTTGCAGAGTTTGTATGTTCTCTCGACGGATAGCGAACGAAGGCGAACACTCCCCACATTTTTCAACCTTGGCGGTCCTAAAATGGTACTGTACTGGCGAACACGAGTGGCGAACACGGCGAACGCATACTGTATTGAACACTAGTTCGCCAGTTGTTCACCGCGTTCGTCAGTTCTTCAAGCGCACCGCAGTCACTTTCAGAATTTCAGACTGTCAGCCGAGGTAGCGCTCGCAGCTTGTGCCAACCTCCGTTCATTTGAAAGTACGATCGATCAATTACAACGATCACTCAGTTGACCCCGGTAATTGTCCGACTGAATGAGACGACGTATAAGTCAGGCGTAGGAGACGGAAGGGACCGGCATGGACCATGCTGGGGGGTGGGAGGAGAAAAGGGACCTCGAGTGAGGGAAAAGTGGAACATACTCGACTTCCTTATCAATCCACCAATTGGATTCGCCATAACATCGAAAGTAGGTGATACGGTTGATACGGCCAGCATCTCGTGAGGGACGTGTGCAACTCCAGTGGGCACAGTGACTTGCAAAAAACCGACATATAAGAGGGAATTGGAATGGGACGGCCCAGGGAGGGCACAGTGGACTCCATTACCTGCTGAACTCCTTCTTTGTAGGAAGAGAGGGGAAGAGAACGGCGACGGACGGTGGCAACTGCCCTGCAGCTGTAGCAAGCGACGCGCTCGTTTTTCTGTTTCAAAACAGAGGGTTCTTCACTCAAACTGTTGAACGGCTGTATATGTGAACGATTTATGTTTCAATTCTGTTTGTTCACAAACATGCGTGTTGTGGTTTCCAAAGTTACCAGGCGTCGCGACCTTGGATTAGCTGGGCCGACGACTGAATTCCCAAAGTCCGAAAGGAGGAGGCCGCGTTCGCGTCGCGGACGCGTCCAAGGACCTGCTTTAATCGTCCACCACAATCCACCGTCGCCATGCCGGAGCTCACGCTCGACACTCTCCGCGCCGAGATCAAGAAGGCCGTCAAGTCTCTGAGCAAAACTCACGCACTCGAGTACGTGTCATTGGGCGCTCGTATGCCTTGTGTCGACTGCTGACTGCCTTTGCTCCACTCGCTGCGCCTCATCTTCGCGGTTCAGCACGCTCACCACGAAGCAGATCCGTCCTGTAGTAGCGGAGGGATTGGAGGTCGAAGAATATTCACTTAAAAAGGAACAGCCCTGGAAAACGGCTTTGCCGGAGGCCGCCAGCGAGATCATCGTACGCGTTCACATTTCGCTGGGCCGCGTCCTGCTCGGGTCTTGCGACTGAACTAGAGGTGTATGGGACAGGACGAACTTCTAGCGGCCGAGGAGGATGGAGAAGCTGGAGAGGCTGAGCATGTCAAGGAGGCGAAGAAGAAGAAGCCAGCGGCGGCAAAGGGCAAGAAGCGGAAGAGTGGCGGAAACGATGCGGACGAGCTGCACTCGGATCAGGTGGTACGCATTTAGTTCCTCTCATCCCAGTCATTGTGATGCTGACCTCACGAACGCGTATGGGCAGCTCGTACGCTCGCCACCCCCGCAGAAGAAGCCCAAGAAGCGGGCGCCTGCTAAGGCGAAAGCGAGCCAAGCTGTGACGGAGGACGAGGACCAGGACGAGAGCGAGGGCGAGGACAAGGTGCGTTGCGCCTTCTTTCATCTTGCACATTCACTCGCTGACATCCGATACAGAAGAGCGAGGAGTCGTCGAAGGGGGCCAAGAAGAGTGACGGAGACGATGAGGAGCAGGTACGTCTTTTTGGCTTATTCTTCCGATGACCGGCATGAGCTGACGCAAAGCGTCTATCCCAGCCCGAATCGTCCAAACTTACATCTGCCGCTGTCGCCAAGCTTTCCTCCGATTCGAAGGTCAGTCCATACGGCCCAATTTGCGAGCGACGACTCAACTTCTGACCATCGCGGCATCTTACCAGACCAACTCGCCTGCGGTGTGTTCCTGTGCTGAATCCTTCTACATAAATTTTACTGATGTCAGCGACTGCCCCCAGAAATCCGAATCCGAGCTCTCATCTCTGATCGACGAGGCTCCAAAACGCAAACGCGGGGGCTCCAAGAAAAGCTCGGAAGGGAAGAAGGTAGGTGCACGGAAGAGTGGGGAGTCCTGCCTGGTTGGCGGTATGTCTGAAGTCGTACCTCTGTAATTCATAGGAGACGAAGCCGAAGGGAAATAAGCGCGAAAAGGTGAGTGAGCCCCAAAGCGGATTCGGTCCCTCTCGCGTTGTGGCAAGCACCTGACGCCGTATACCATACCTGCAGAAGGCTGCGCCCGCCCTCACACCGGCGCAGGAGGAGGTCGACAAGCTGAAGAAGATTATCGTTGCCTGCGTGCGTTCCCACTCTGCCCTGTCTTGCTGATCCTGTTCCTGACTGACTATTCGTCGACATTTCAGGGGGTGCGCAAGCAATGGTCCGCTTCCGCATCCGTACTTGTTCGGGATGTATCGCCCCTGATTACGTGTCGGTTTGCAGGAAGAAGGAGATCGGCGAGAAGACGGATGCGGAAGCAAAGGACCGCTTGCTGGAGATCCTGCGGGACGACCTGGGAATGAAGGGGGTGCGTGTGCCTTTCTCACGTCATACCCCATCCAACCGAGAGCGTACGTGGGAAGTCCGGGCACTCACCCTCAACCGGATCTCAGGCGCCAACTTTGGGCAAGGCTGCTAGCATCAAGGCTAAGCGGGAGATGGAACGCGAGCTGCGTACGCTTGCGCCGCTTCATGACCTACACGGCTGCACTCGCTGACGTTGACCGTTGGGCAGGCGACATCGGCATCGGCGCGTCCTCGCCGTCCGACCGTTGCAGCGCTTCGAGGTCGAAGGCGACCGAGGCGTCGGAGGAGGAGAGCGAGGACGAGGGACCGAAAGAGAAGAGGGTGCGTTCTCTTTTTGGCTGTCATTGATCGGCAGTGACATGGGCGCTGACAGGGGGGCTGTGGTCCTTTTCAGAGACGGGGCAACGACCTATTCGCGTTCCTGGGCGACCAGGGGGAGGAGTCTGACTGAGGGATAAGCGAGAGCTTGTCGCGACAAGTGGGGCCGGGGAGAGCAAGCCAGAAGCCACACATTCTCTGCTGACGCTGTAACATGTCGATCCCACATCGATTTCGAGCTTCGGCCGCCGTGGTCACACGAAAAAGACAGTGTTGAGGGCAGAACCCGTTGCTGCGCCGGTCATTATCAAGCCTACATCACCCGTCAGTGATGCAGCAGACGGAGGTCAGAAATACAGACTGGTCCTTGAATGTCCCAAGTGCAGCTTATTGAAGGCGCATTGAGGACAGTTCTGAGTTTAGGCTCGTCATTCATAGCACCAGCGCGGTGTCGAAGTCAGGCTTGACCGCCCAATCCCCAATCTCTAGAACTCTACCAACGTCATTCGACGTCGACTCAATGGGCGACGCAGAGTACATTGTCACACTCAACCCTGGGACGGAGGCGAACATTCATCTCGCTGCAGTCCGGCGCGATGTCGGAGAGGACACGACTGGCAAGTCGAGCCTCGATCCCGGTCTCATAGAATTCAACAGTCCGAACATCGCGCAGGGCCTCTACGCTGGCGAGTTCTCGCAAGATGTAAGTTGTCTGACGCCGAAGTTCGCGACAGCACTCGAGTACTGCAGTGTGCCGGTCCTCACAAAGCTTGCGGACAATCAGGAGACGAGCTGCTGGGCTTGGACAAAAGGCATACAGTGCTAAGAATGCACTAGGTGCTGCAATTTATGGGGAAGACCGCAAGTTATGTCTTGAGTGTCCGTTGAAGCAGTTTCACCCGATTGTCGAAGCTCTCTGCGCTGCCCCAGCTGTTGTCAGCCTAACCATACCAATCCATGGTGCCTTAGCCAATGCCTTCCGACACAAAAATGTCTGGAAATTATGGAGTACAGTACAATTTGGAGAAGACGCGTCGAGGACGCGCTCCGAGTTCAGCCCGGTCATTCATAACACAAGCATCCCTACGGAACCGCCTCCGTCTTCTTCCGCTCGCAAAGTCCATCCACAATTTCTTCCGTAACTCTCATAATGACATGTCCCCTATTTCCCCTATCCCGCCACCTGACGTGAAATCCTTGAGCACTATGCGCGATGCCACATACATCGTCGACAGTGCATGAGGAGCAAGACTGGCAGCCTGTTGTCGAAGACGAGTTGGATGCCTGTCCCCACCAACAACCACGAGGGTCCCGCCACTCGACGTCGATTCCTTCACACCATGGGCGACGACCCGTACGTTACCACCCTCAATGAAGGAACAGACATCAATGCGCACTTCGATGCGCAGAGGACCCCACTGGCAAAGGGCCCCTTCAACGACAAGCTCCTAGTGTGACCAGCGTTTCAAAATGCAAAACTACATAAAACATTCAGAATGACATGCTGTTGCTGGAGTCAAGGTAGCAAGCCTGGCAATCGATCCATTCCTCCCGTGTTTGCGGCGCAATGCCCAACCGCTCCGCTAACCAAGCTGTTTATGTTTCGAAGCGAACAAGTTCAAGATCCAAAAGCTTCACAAGTAATAAATACTACCTACGTCCTGGCGTCTTGAGCTTCCCTAAGCGTTGTCAGTTCGTTGACAGCATAAAGGACTACAACAGGCAGTCAGGCGAAAGCCGCCGCAAGACTCGTCTTTTCTAAGACTTTCGTAACCCATTCAAGGACGTCAAATGGCACAAAGTTGTCTCCTATGGCCTCGCTCCTTGCCTGGCCCGGCGATGAAAGGGTATGCGCGAGGCGGCTCAGCGTGACGCAGTCCGTTCCTCCCAACTTTCTCTTCCAAGCAAGACCACCATTGCGTCCGATATATAGGCTGCGCCAACCGTGTACAAAATCAGAGGTCCCCACATCGGTTGTCTTTGTACCTTGACTATCAGAAAGCACGAGCGAGAGCACACTCACCGCCACTTCCAAATTAGCCCCCTCGTATGCTTCTGTCAACCCTCCGCCCACACCCCCGTGGCCCACGAAACCAAAGCTCACCATCCTCATTGGCCACAGAAAAGCCTTCAAAATAGCCATGTCCGACGCACCCCGTGCCCGCGCCGGGACCCAAGACGTCCCCGGCTCCCTGCCCACGGCGGGGCTTTCGGGGCTGTCCTCTGGCGAGGCCGGTGCCGGTCGTCAGGCGCCTGCGCGGCGCACCGGTCAGCCTGGTCGCCAGCAGCAGGGTGGTCGCCAGCAGCGCCAGGGACAACAAGGCCGTCGCGCGGGGACGGGCCAGGCCGAGCGCGGCGCGGCGGACGATGATGACGACGTCGTCGGTGCGTCTCGTCTGCTTCTCTGGGTGCGGAAAAGCGACAGACACTGATGCGTTGGGAGGTGGGGCGCAGCGCTGTACCATGTTGAGGTGGACGGCCTCGCTCCCACGACCGACGAGGACACCCTGCGCGACGTCCGTCCATTTCCCTTACCTCCTTTCCCACCAGCTAGCTCAATGCTCAAGCCCTATCAACTGGTTTAATTTATTCAGACGTTCGGTGTCTTTGGGGATGTTTTAGATGTCACCATCCCTGACGTCGGCCGTGGTGTCGTTCGTATTCGCCATCTATCCCTTTCCATCTTCTCGTAAGCCCATAACGCACCTTCTTCCAGGTGGACTACGGCTCCCGCGACGAGGCCGACCGTGCTGTCGTGGCGATGCACGCGCAGGATCTTGTACGCACCGTTTATCTGCTATTCCGGCCGATCTTTGATCGAGGCTCCTTCACAGGATGGCAACGTGATCTCGGTCACCGAGACGGTCGAGCAGCTCTGATCAGCGCACGAGTCAAAGCGAAAGGGACTGGTTGATACGGACGTGATAACAGCAAATGATGCTCCACGACGGTGGTGCTTTGATCGATAAAGGGAAAGCTGAGCTTTGAAGGCGAACGTGATTGATCTTGATCGTGCCGAGGCGGGCACGGTGCGTTGCGATACGACCCCTATCCGGTGCCCGGTGCTGCGATTGGATGAAAACAGATTGGATGCGAGAATGATGAGATATGCAATAGAGGCTGCTGAACGATGAACGAAGGGACGAGGATGGGAACGTATGCGACAGGATAGGAGATGAAAATGCGAGAAACAAGAAGGGTACGACGGATAGGTAAGTGTATTGAAGAAGAAGAAAGTCAGAACCACTTCTTTTTCTTTCCCTGTGCACGAAAACACCACGTCAGCATCAACAACACAGGCTCCCAAAGCTCCCAAGCTCCCGACGCACCTCCGCCTTCTCCTTCTCCTTCCTCAGCTTCTTCTCCTCCTTTGCGCTCAGGCCTCCCAAGCTCGGGACGCTCTCCGACTTCCCCAACTTGCTCGCCTTCCCCGTCTGGACGGCCGCCGGCGGCGGGGTGGTCTGGAGGGGGGGGGGCG
>JTLS01000648.1:0-15304 GCA_000826855.1 Basidioascus undulatus
GCCCGCGAATGCAAAATTACGCGTGATGAGCTCGGTGGGGAGCGAAAGAAGGTACCTCGACGGCATAGCGCTGTAACGGTAGGCGTAGAGGGCTTGGATAGGATGGAGTTTGGGGCAATGGAGGAGCAGACGTTCAGCAATGAGCGAGGATGGTGAAAGGCGGGAAGGTGAGGGAGGTCGCTGCACGCTGGCGTCGGAGTTCTGCTTGGCACGTTGCATGCGTTGCACGCCGCTGTCGCCGCTCGAGCCGTCAGCGGATTTAAAAATCTTGGTGAGATCAAGCACGGTAATGTTACTCGGTAAAATCCTTGTCCTTAAACATGTGGCTGCAATTGGGCCGTGCAACAACAAGCTTGCAGAACCGCCGTCCAACTGTCCGCGAAACTTCGACTGTCGCCTGCAAAAGAACACTTAATAATGGAGAGATAAAGACCCGGCGCGCCACTTAGAACATGATACATGCACTTTTTAAAAGAAGGCTCCCGTAGCCACTCCCCAGCATCCTTCGATATCCTTCGTCGGCTCTCCCCATGAGAATCTCGCCATGTTCCACCGCTCATCCTCAAGTTCCGCCAAAACGGACGACCAGAAACAGAGAGAGAATGCCCCAGAATCGACGCGTTCAGCGCCTGCTGAATATGCCCATGGTGTCCGGAGCTGTGCGGAGAAGTGGAGCTCGTACTTGAGCGCCTTGACCGAGTGCTGGCCACTGCTAAGACGGGCAGTCGGAGAACCGATTGCACTTTAATATCCATATACAACCTCCTATTTGTACATTGAAGCACCCCATAAGGCAGCATTAGACAGACCTTCGCGCACAGCTCCGACTTGTAGGACGGGCGATGAATCTGTGCTTGCGCAGCCCTCCATCTAGTCTCGGGACGCTGAGAGTCCGTTCCACAGGCTTTATGTCTTCCCCAAGAGTTAACAGGCGCAGTTGCCTACCCGTGCTTGGTCCCATATCACGCAGCGGCCGCTGCCCGCTGCGCAAGCTGCAAAGCGGTATATAACGCTCGCTGGTACGGCTCAGCAGTTACGCATCAGCCTCTTCATCACTATCTTGAAGCCACCCAGCAATGCGCACCGCCGTCATCCTCTCCGTCCTCTCCCTCTCCGCCACCACCGCCTTTGCCGCGGCGCTGCCCGGCTTCCACAGCGGGAACGTGCACATTGTGCCACGGCATGGACAGAGGGATGGGCACCACCAGAAAGAGGTATGCCTCGGTTGACACATGGTATGGTTTAGGTTGGCATGTAGATGCTTACGCGGTAGCAACACAGCATTACAAGCCGAAGAAAGTCGAGCACAAGCTGAGAAAGCACTACCCGAAGAAAAAGAAGGTCGAGCACAAGGTCCGTTGTCTTCCATGAACGGCTATGTTCCATGTTCCACATACTCCTCAGGATCATGGTCTGAATCGATGACAGCCCAAGGAGATTATCAAAGTGGTAGAAAAGCCGGTGTACAAGGTTGTCGAGAAGCCGGTGATCAAGGAGAAGATTGTGGAGAAGCCGGTGGAGGTCATCAAGTACATTGAGAAGCCCGAGAAGAAGAAGGAGGAGAAGAAGTCGGCATCTTCTGGCTGGTACATGGAAGGAATCCAGGCTCAAGTCGTTCATTAGGCTAAACCGTTCGTTCGTCTCGCACAGGGTTGGACGGGCGGTAAGCATCTCAGGCTAGAACTGGTTGTAACGGTGGCGCTGATAACAAAATTTCCAACCTATGAAAGCGTTCCGTGGAATGTGGTAAGTCAAGCCGCTTGTGTTCACACAGACCCGGCGTCTCACTCTGTGGTCGTCGCGTACAGCCGACGTTGGCGGCAATTCCTATCGGGATGTCCTTTACCCTCATCTTCATTTACTTCCTGGTTCGTCGTTACTTAGTCGTGATAAGTTGATCGTGCGCGGTGCTGATACTGGCTGGTTTCGCACAGTCGTACTCGGTGTGTTGCTAAGAGTGCCTGACCTAGGAGCTGTACTCACACGTTGAATATTTGGTGGGGACTCCTACCTATGATTGAATCCAGTAGCGTGTTCTGTGGTGACCTGACTGGAAGTTGCACCGTATAGCATGTTCTCCGCTAGCGTGCTGGGTGGTCCCCGATAACATGCTCATGTTTCCGTATTCATTTCCAGCCGCCAACACCGCCGTCCGCTCTGGTACGTATTGACACGATAGCTGGCTCTGAGTTCTCGACATTGACTTGACTTTCCGCGCGTGGCATTTGGTGCAGGTACGTGTGGACAGAATGACCGCTCTTCTTTCCTGAGCCTGATATAATCGAGTATTCGCGCGCAGCATTCCCTTTATTCACAACTCAGGTACGGTTTACCGGGCGCTACGCTCTCTATATATAACGGGCGCTAACCCAGCGCTCATATGTTCAACAAGGTACGACCTGTCGACTCGTGGTGACCTGCTTCATGACACTGATCTCTCTTGTACAGCTGGGTCTACAATGGGCTTGCACCTTCATCGGATGCTTGGCCGTCCTTTTGGCGCCGTCGCCGTTCCTTTTCTGCCGCTATGGTGCCACGAACCGGCGTCGCAGCAAAGTCGCGCCCTGTTTGGTACGTCGTACCGCTTTTCAGCCTTCAACCTTCTTTCCACTGACAGGCACGGTGAAACAGGACTTCCGCTCGACGCACCCTGGTTGGGAGCATCAGGACCCTTCACGTCCGAGGTGCCCGTGAGAAGCGCGGAGTTGCGAGTGAAGCTGAAGGTCCAGTCTCCCTCGTTAGTGCCAGAGACAGGCTCGCCTGTACACTTCACCCGAATCTCACTGAGAATGGCACAGACCAAGCTCTTCCCGTTTCGGAGTTTGAAACCGGACGTTTGCAAAGGTTATTGAGTTTCGTGCACTGTCCGTTCCACATTGCGAGCGCAACAACAGCAGAGCAGACCGCGAGCGCGGACAGTCCGCCACCCTCAGTCCTGACATTTACAAGCTGGTCGGCGCGCCGAATTATGTGCTGTAGTGCCTGCTCGACCTACGTAAAAAGATTGGCGAGGTGCGTGACCTTGCCTATGTGTGAGCTTTCCGTTGAAATTAACCGGGCCAACCTCTGCCCCGATTTCAGCAGCGACTCAGTTCTGCGCAGCAGCCTCAGATCTCTTGAGGCCTGGAAGGATTCCGATGGGAAAGGCACCACTGCAGAGTCGGCTCTGGTCTCATTTCATGGCGAGGGCCTGCGGCCGGCTTGGTAGACGAGCAGAAATTTTTCACAATCGAGTGGCGGACTATGTTCACAAGCTTGTATCTGGCAGTTCCGGCCCACTTACTCAAGACGCCTACGTTCACGCAGGTCGGGGCCTCCGTAACAGCGCTCGAAAAGAACAATCTCAACAACAGCTCAGATTTATTGTCAAATCCGCAGGTACCGCTCCACGGTCTTCCGCCGCTCAGTCAACCTTGATGACAACCTTGCCAATGTGCTTCTGGCTAGCCAAGTACTGTGATGGGTAAAACCGTCTCAGTGCATCGATTGTGAGTCACTAAGATAGCGAAGAAGGCATACCTTGTACGCCTCCTTCGCCTCGGTGAAAGGGAAAACCTGTTCAGAGTCCTTTTCAGACAGCGAGCCCCGCGGGAAACAGCGTAAGGGGTTCTCAAGACTGACCTTGTCGACGACGGGGCGCAACTTATGAGCCTCGATGGCGTTGTTCATGGCCTCGAACCTGCGAGAAATAACAGTTTAGTGACGCGAAGAGCAAAACGAATGCCCAGAAGCGTCGCACTGGTGCCGGGAGCCAACGTAGAGACCGCGCGTAATCGCCTCTTTCACGAACGCCAGCATAGGGATGTTCGGGGCAGGCGCGTCCTTCGGCAGCTGAGCGAGGAACCCAATCAAGTGAACGCTGCCGCCAAGTCGGATGGCCTTGAGCGACCTGCGAAGGAATTGTCAGAACTGCAGGCCAGCAAAGCGGGCACCTGTCAAGGATGTACTTCTCGAAGGTACCAATCCCGCCAACCTGAACCACGGCACCAGAGCGTTAGTGAACATACGTTTGATCGAGTACAGTAGTTTGACGGTCTCACCTCCACAACCAGGTCGACGCCCTGCTTAGACGTGAGCTTCATGGCCTCCTCATCCCAGTCGGGGTGCTCCTTGTAGTTGATCGTCGAAATCGCATCGGGGCTGTCATTAAACCACAACCTGTCAGTTTTCGAGGTCTCACGCTGAAGCTATCGCAGATAC
Organism: Basidioascus undulatus; assembly: GCA_000826855.1. Lineage (NCBI taxonomy): Eukaryota > Fungi > Basidiomycota > Geminibasidiomycetes > Geminibasidiales > Geminibasidiaceae > Basidioascus > Basidioascus undulatus. Next base: position 4,201 of record JTLS01000648.1, read on the forward strand.
TCACGCGCCACCGGCCTCCTTCCAAATCTGCTTCGCCTTCTCCCGCTTCTCGTCAGACGAAGAGGTGATGATGACCTTCAGGCCGGCCGCCGCGGCGAACTGCAGCGCGAAAATGGAGACACTGCAAGTACACATGTGAGCCAACCATTGCGAGTCAATGAAGCAGACGACATACCCGCCTGTGCCCTGCAGCAAAATGGTTTGACCGGCGTGGATCTACAGTTGCAGAACCAAGCTGGTCAGCACGGCGTTCCACAGGAAACGCCTCTGGAAAATATACCTTGGTGTCCGTGACCTCGCTGCGATTCAACTTTTGGTCAGACCGAAACTACGCGCACGACGTTGCCATCCACGCACCTGTACAGCGCGTTCCAGCTGGTAACCGCAGCGCAGGGAAGGCAGGCACCCTCCTCCTGAGTGAGATGCGCAGGCTTGTGCACGAGGCCGCTGGAAATTTAGGAAAAATTGTCAGCCCGGATAAGCAATTGGTCGACATCTCGCGCAAACTTACTGCTCGGCGAAGACGCGGTACTGCTGAAGAACACCCGGGATGGAGCCGCCGAGACCGGTCTGAATCGACTCGTTGTCCAGCCGGCCGGACACATGGCCTTGGTTGAACTGGCCCAGAACCTTGTCGCCGACCTTGAACTTGGTAACCTGCAGCCCTCCCATCATTTGTCAGTAAGACGATTTGAAGATGGTAGCCAATGAGGATGCGTACATCCGGGCCGACTTCAATGACTTCGCCAGACGCGTCAGAGCACGTAATGACATCCTTCGGGATGGGCATCGGGTAGCGCCCGTCGGAGATCTACGAAGGAAGACGTTGTGAGCACAAACGAGAACTGCCTCGCATCCCCTGCGTCACGCACAAGCAGGTCGCGGTAGTTAAGGCTGCCAGATTAACGTCAGTGCTGTGGGAAGGAGCATTGTGTATTTTGAGTAAATAAACTTACGAGACTGCATTGATCTTTACCAAGACGCCCTTCGGGCTATGGATCTTCGGCGTAGGGGCGTCCTCAACGAGGTGAAGGGCGTCAATGCCAGTCTGCTCGGCAAGGCGCCACTGCTTCTGGGTGGTAGGGACGGGCATTGGGGAGAGTCTGTGAAAAGGTGGGATTGAAGAGGATAAGGCTGAAGGGACGAGGATGTGGTAAAGGGGAAGAAATCGAAACTTCATCCGATCGCTCGTTTATACCCAGCGGCTCTATCACGGGCGCAAATATTGCTGAATCTCCTGACGAACAGTCGAGCCTTTACCATCCAACCGAGGGGTACTGTGGAGGTGACCTCTTACGTTCGTCATCCGTAGCCTCTGCTGGGTTTGCGCCTGGCACGCGCAGAACAGCGGAGAAGGCAGGAGATAGCCCTCTGCCTGGGGGAGTCGTTTGCGCGGCAGGAGAATCCGGTGGAGGAGGCATATATCTTTTTGAGAGGAGGTGGAGATTTGACCGTGTCGATGAGGCGGTCCGAAGAGGCTGTCATCTGCGAAGGCGAAAATAACGCTTCACTTTCGGTGGTCAGGAAACGGCCGCCTGTGGTTGAGATGCCACTCAAAGCTCTCCTTGGCTCTCCGTTTACCGGTCGTTTACTAAGTTCGTGGTAGATAAACATGCTGGGTGATTACAAGACTATAACAAACGGAGGGACTTGAAGGGTATAGTATACCGATAGCGACGCTCCGAAATTACAGGATTCGAGGTTCGCAGTTATCGGCAGGGAGGCTGCAATGGTGCTGCTCGCCAGCGTCCTCGCGGTTAAGCGAACTTGCCGATGAATCTGAGCAAGGCCTGCCCATTGTTAGTGTTGGTACTTAGCGAAGGATGGTTGTAGGAGGACAGCGTACGACATGGTTGCATTCCCGGTGGCGAAGGCAGCGAGCGCGAAAAAGATCTTGGAGTTCGGCGCGCTGACTGTGAGCGCACCCGGAAGCATCGGATGAGCAATGTAAGAGAAAGTATCGGATACCGGGGACATTGTCAAGCCGACTGAGGAAGAAGCTACGCACGCATGTCGTCCGACATCCAGTCCTGAGGAACTCACCGCATTCAGCACGTCGTCCGGAACCGCAATGGGGAAGAAGGTAAAAGGACTCACATGCGCCAACATGTTGACTAAGCCCGCGTATAAAATGATTCCGGCACTCAAGCATTCGAGAGTGCCGATAAACTAGAAGGCCAAAATGAGCTTCAGTCGAAGAAGAAGCTATGAGCTTCAGACCCACCCAAATCGACACGGGCAGGTTTGGGTCGAAGGTGGTGTGCTACACAGTCCCCAATTTCAGCACCGGAACATCCCGATAATGTGATAGTGAGCTTACGATCCCCATGCCAATGCCAATCCCAACGCTCGTAACCACCGAGAAGTAAACGACAAGCAGCCATTTCTACGCGCTATGGGCATCAGTCGACGGTTCCTGCGCCGGGGTGGCACGAGAGAGACAGACCTTCAGCCTCTTCTCGCGAGGCCAGTTGATGGAGGCGATACGACTGCCGAGGCCCATGCCCTCGAAGGTCTGGCTGAAAGCGACGGGGCGTTAGTCTCATGAGCTTGCGTTGGTTACTGTACTGCGTACTGGAAAGTCGTAGCTGTGTTTTCCTCCCCAATGTAAGCGGGACGTTATGGGAATGGAGTGGTAGTGGGCGCACCGATCATGAGCGGAAGCCACGAGCTGCCTCCAGCGACCCCAAGAGCGATTCCAACCATCAGCGAGTGAAACACGATGCCGAATTCGAGCAGCGTGAGGTCTGGCCGAAAGCAACGATGAGATGCGAATCTCTGCCAACACGACGATATCGATACTGACCGAAGAGTGCCTTCTCCTGCTCCATCTTGTCCTCGAGCGCGGCCAGAGCAATCTCCACGTCCCTGTCAAGCGGGAGCATGCCCTTCTCGCTGCGGAAGGAGGCGACCGAAGCGCGGCGCGGCATAGGCGCAGGGCCGTGGCTGTGTCCGCCCCCGCCCGCGCCGACGCCGTACTTGCGTCGGATTGCGCGTGCGCCCCAGAAGTCGATTAGGAAGACGATGATCGAAGCGCTCATGATGAGCGTTGCTGGGGTTGGCTCGAAGGGCAGCTCGCCGAGACACTCGTTCGCCATCGTTTGGATCGCCTCGGTGAGAAGGTGCACGAACGCCGTGGCGATGATGATTCCGGTGCCAAAGTGCTTGAAGAACTCGAAGACCTTCGACTCTCCCATGGCGGCAGCGCGGCCTGGAGGAAGAAGGGAATGTGAGTTTCCGAAGTCGTGTCAGCGCTGAAGTCGGGCTCGAGCGGAGGGGAGGCAGCGTCGCACGGCGGGATAAGATGGGGATCCTGAGCAAATACGATTCAGATTTCCAGGTAATATTAGAAGCGAATTTTGAAGGTTGCGGTAAGAAGATGCCCACATGATGCCGATGAAGGACCCGACGAGCGTGATGAAGATCGCTGCGACGTGGAGCGGCTGGACGTCCAACCCCTTGATCAGTACGACTCTCTCCCGTATAAAAGACAGGAAACGGGCCCACAATGTCATAGAACCCCAAATCCTCTGCCGAGCAGACGGCAGCCGCGGGAGCGGTGTCCGCTGCGGCAACCGCGAGGGTGCTCTGCTGCGTGCCGGGGAGTGCGACGGGGCCGAGGACGTTGATGGACATGGTGGGTGTGTATCGGAGAAATAGTGGAAGGAGGGAGAACAGGGCGAGGCCTGCTCGTCGGCGAACAGAAAGATGTAGGGGAGGTAGGGCCGCGGCGGCGCGCGCTACAAACAAAACGAGAGCGAAGGGTACGCCTTGGGCGACTAGTCGACCGATGCGGCTGGATGGGGCATGTCGAACGAAAGCGACCTGAAGGGGGCCTATTTTGGTGATATGAGCAAACGCTTGGGTAGGTCGTCGGCGGCGGGCAAGCTGACTCGTGGAGGAATGCCGGCTTGAGGGCGCAGCGCAGCGTGCCGGCTTGAGGGCGCAGAGGGAACGACGATCAGGGCGATGCTTGGTTACTGGCCTCCTTCTTGCCCAGATGCTTCAGGCTGGTACGCATATTTGATGAAACGGGGCGACAAGCATGTTCTCGAGAGAAACTTTCCAAAGAGCAGGCGCAGAAGGGGGGGGACTCCGGAAGGGGCGCAGCAGTTAATGGAGTGTCCCTAGCAACCAGTCAGTGACGGCTGATCGAAGTCGTAAAAGGATCATTTCACTGTGTATGCTAACCGTATTACACATTCCTTGGTCCCCAACACTTGCATAGGATGCTTTGAGGGCCCCATTTCCGGTCAGTCGTGCTTGCGTTCCGTCCTAAGAGCTGTAACTGCCCAGTCCAGAGATGCTTCTGCTGGTGTATGCCGGTGCACGGCAAAAGGAATCCCTTGGAATGGATGGAATGCTGCGCTTCTGGTCAAACACAGACGGAACAGCCGCTCACCACGTCTACGTAGCTCATTGTTCACAGTATGCCACAAGTCGTCAACGGAAGTTACCGCAGCGATCGACCCTGTGCGCCGCTGCCTCGGTTCTCGTAGCCTCTGTCTAGCCGCTCATCCCCTACAACATCTCGCAGATCCATCATACCCTCGGCGACGCCACTGCTTCGGTCAACAACCAGCCCGTCTTCCCTTCCCGGTACGCTGAGCCGCATGTAGTGTCTGTTGCTGAAAATGTTCCTTCATATACTATCCATCCCTCGACCGTCTGTGCCAAACTTTTGCGCTATCGCGCGAAGGCTGTCCCGCATTTTCTCACACGCTTATTTCCACGCCGGGTCCGTATTGCAAACCCCTCAACATCGCATCCCACTTGCTCAACCTTGACCTCCATGTAACCCTGCAGGAAGTCGCCACGGCGTGCGAGGCCGCGTCCTCCCTGTACGTGCTTCCTTAGCCTCTCAGATACGTACTTGCTTTTCCCGCCCGACTTCCTCTTCAACCTGCCCCCACCCCCGGCACCGCCGACCTAGCCATAGTCGGCGGAAACTAATCCGAAACGGACTCTTCCCCAGAACTGCCTGCCCACGCACCGGATCCACACCCCCATCGACGGACAACGTCCAGGCTCCCGTATCAGCTCGCGGACGTCGGGCCGATCGCGAAGGAGAAAGATGCCGAGTCGTCGTGTGAGGAGTGAAGCTGATCTCGTTGAAATTCTGACACTTTTTCCATTCTTTCTTTCCTTTCGTTGTACGGCTGCAGTTGCAACTTTGGCTCGCCTTGGCTGTCGGACCGGTCTCCACACATCGCTCTTGCCTTTTCTTTTCGAACGCTTCTGGCAGCTAATGTTCTGCTTTCCTCATTCTTTGGCTCGTGGGGACTTGCGCTTGTAGCCCTGCATACGTCGCTGATACGTCCGCTGGCGCTTCTGCTTGTCGAGGCTCGGTTGCCGGGGGTTGTACCAAGCCCCAGAGAGTGTTTTCGGGTCTGAAAGCACGCCAAGCGGCAATTGCGTCCGTCAGGGCTCGCTTTACAAGTGAATGCCGGATGTTTGGACAGTAGGACTCTAGGTCGCGGCAGCGTACGCGTCAACAACGGCAGCAGATGAACACGTACGGACAAGCGTCATTATCAACCACGACTTATATGCAACAAGAATACGGGTCTTTTCACTCAAGCAAGCCGTCACTGGCGGTCTCGAGCAGCATCCCCCCTCACTGAAGACGGTTCGCCTTGCACCACTGTTGGAAGTGATACTTAGCACTGGCGATTCCGAGGGAAGAAAAGGGAGGATGGCACCTTCTTGTGCTTGGCCCAGTCCTGGCGCTGGTGCGCGACGGAGCAGTAGACAGCACATTTTGCACCGATCGCAAATCGAGTTGCAGGGCACGCCACAGACCTCGCACCACGACCGGCTGATGAAGCCTAGAAGCTTAAGCTCGTCACAGAGAGTCTTCGGCAAGTAAAAAAGCGGCAAGCCGAGCGAGACATCAATCAACCGCGAATCCACACTCCCACGCAGGATGCCGAATGGCGTCGAACGGGCTCACGCAGCTGCAGGCTGCACAACAAACGACGCGTAAGGTCGTTGGGAGGCGTGGGTGGCATGAAACGGCCACAATCGAACTGCAGCCACGTATCTGCCATGGCCACCTGTCCGGATATGAAGTGCATCTCTTGAATCAGGTTGGCGTAGACTCGACGCATCTCCAGTGTGTCGAAGTCATGAAGATCCATCCAGTTCCAGAGGCGTACAGCACGATCACTTTGCCCTGGACAGAGGGCCGTGATGCTGCCGTCCATGGAGACCGTCAATGAGGCATTCCAGCCGAGGCGCGTGGGATGACCAGGATATAAGATGATCGGGTTGACACCGGAGATACTCGTCAGTTCGGCGATGATAGCCTGTGGGATCGGTTGGCCAAGGCTGCCATCGTTTCGGCGCTCCCTCGCATGGCTTCAAGTAGTGTGTCTTGCGGTCCTCGACAGCAGAGAGCATCATATTGGGTCCTCTGTAGCACGCGGGTAAAATCATAGTGTCACACTGCCAACATACCTGTGCGTTGCGCTGACACTGCAAAGGGGACACGGACTTTAAGTACCTTCAAGAATGAAGTATTTGCCGTACAAAAATATTGGGGATGTGGAGCTCGGTCGTTGCTGGGCACCCGGTCGCAGCTTGCCACCAGCTGGCTTGGTACTTCCCGCCGCCCGCTGCCCTTCACGACCATTTAGCTTCTGCAAGCATACGAATGTATTATATGAAGGTGTTATACTTTTACTTTCAAAAAATTCATCTTTTTCCGTTGAGACACCAGAGTCGTAACACTTCCGCTGTGCACAAGTCCGGACAATCTACGTTTCCCTGTAGCTCTGCATGGCGTTTGCAAACGTGAAGATGGCAAAAAAGCAGGATGTGTCATTCAACAAAAGCATTCTTAATAAACTCTCGAAGCATGGCCCTGGTTCTGAGCATGTTCAGCAAAGGTTCAGGAACCCCATGCGAGAGTGACTTCTCCATGAACGTCCTCCCATACGTGACGCTCAAAGCGAACATCCAATTGAGTTCCAGATCTACCTTCATGAGATATTTCCTGCAGTTGATGTAATCTTCTGAGTATTTCCCCATCTAGAAGCAGTCCCGCATACCTCACAGGCTCCTACCAATGAAAACATCCCGACTGACGCTACCGAGGGTTTGAATCCCTAACCCATGGCGAACTAACACGCGTCTGTCTCTGCGTCTATTGCAACGCCCTTGTACCAACACAACGCACAACGCTTCGGGAAACGGATGTTTCTGAAGCTTGCCCATGCGTCCTTATTTAGATTGAAATGCTCCGCCCAGGCGCGTCTGGGTAGGTCAAAAGGGTTTTTCTGTACAGGAGTCGAAGCACGCAAGGTGGACGGTTCTGTCATCGCATCGTCCACCCGCAATACTTCCTGCTCATTGTTCCGACATGTCAATTGTATGGGGAGCAACTACATAATCGTGCATGTGGGATGACTGCCTGGGCGGTATGGACGAGTTTGGCTGCACATGGTTGACGAGCTTGACAGGACTATGCTGGTCATTATGCCCAAAAGGACTGTTCAGGGAGATCTTGGCACATTTCCATCCAGGTCCCAAGGAAATATGCTCAAGGAGGCCCATTTTGAGAAAACTTGAACACGTCCACGATGGCGATGCGGCAAGTCCGGAAACACGCCTTTTGAAGCGAGTTTGAAAAGCATTGAAGAGCACATGCATACTCTGCAGCCATAGCCGTGAAAAAAAAAAAACATCACGGCTTGGCCCTAAAGTTCTTGAAAGCAAAAAGTGTGGTGGGCGTTGAACGCAGTACCGGTTTTCGGTGTCCAAGGATTCACGGGCCCGGACCGCCAGGCTGTGCTGCCACACTCCCTGAAGTTTCGATAGGGCAGCCACCTGTGGACATGGCTGTTGATTGTTGACAGGCATGTCGTCCCGATTGAAGGCGGTGGTGGAGAATCGGCCGTCGCGCTTGGGTGGTTGTGGACCGACTGGCAGAGCGTCGTGGACGAGCCGGGTACCCCGTGCGGTGATCAAGAACACAGCTTGTGCCAGGTACTTAATGCCTGAAGTATGCCTCCTTGTATCCTGACTCCTCACATCTAAACATGGCGCCATTCTCCCTTCAGCCATGCCAAAGTCGAAGCGCCGCACGCAGCAGCGGTTGAACCGGCTCCCAAGCCTAGCCTCCAAACACACGTCGCATTCTTCGGCACCGACAAGGACGGAATTATTACCGTGAGGGAGACGTGAGTGAAATAGTGCTCTTAGGAATTCTCATCTTGGGGATTGAGATGAGCATGCGAGACAGGTACAACGGCTTCAGGGCTCTCGGCTTCGGAGTCGTGCTTACTCTCTGGCCTGCCTCCGGTTTGCAAGGTACTCAAATATGTCTCCCTGTAATAACTGAGTCAACTGCCCTGCCCCGACTACAAACTCTGAATTAAATGTGTGCGAGGGGCACGCACCGTCATAACGCCTTTGACGTCTTCCCTCGCCATCTTGCCATCCTTGTCCGAAAGCAGGACCCATGTCGCAGTCCACTACAAAACCGCGCCAAAGGCGCCCATGATGTAGAGGAGTTCGCGTATGACACGGTCTACAGGAGGCTGTTGTGCTCGTGCGGCTCGCTATACTGCGGAGTTGGTCTTTGCGTAGCGTACACTCTCTTCCATGGCATGACAGATGTAAACTACACACTCGAATGCGTTTCCGCAGAACAAAAACATAGATGTTGTCAGTGAGGCGGCCACGATTGGTGTCATGAACGTTTGTCACAGTGTTGAAACGGTGCTCATCGAACTCTCCGGTGCTTGTGAAGAATTCGACGTCAGAGCCGTGCTTTGCTCTGAATAAACTAAACATCTTTTAAACAGTGCATTTCATACTGATTTGAACAGGACTTACCGGTGGATGCCAGCGACACGGATGCGGAACAGAGGGTCTGGCAACAGCTTGTCCCAGGTGGCGTACCTGGATAGGAAGCCCGTCCGTTATCCTTCCACACCTGATTCAGACCCACTCTGGGGTGGTAAACTGACAAAAACCGGTATGAAGGGTAAGCGCCCACAAGAAGGGGAAGTCCGCGTAGGGCACCGGATCTCCGAGACTTGATCGCGTCGGTCCTCCTGTAATGCCCTTCAGTGCAATACACACAAACACCTCCGCACACTATGACAAACACAGCTTGGTGTTCACTTACCTTCGGTATCTCACCATGGACTATGTCGCTAGCTAGCCGCTCATAAGCCCGTCGTCTGCTCCGCTGTCTCCAAACGTGTGCTAGAAGATGACAACACGTTCCTTCAGAACACAACTGTGACTCACGGCAACACTTTCAGGTTTATTTGGCTCCTTGTAACTGTACTATTTGGTAGATGTACCACACATCCCACTTGTTCCATTGCATCCTGCTGTCCATGGCTGCACCGCCGGTCGAACACAGCAAGAAAGCCTGCGATGGCCCCCGGCGCTTAGGGGTTGAAGCTTCGAGCTTAAAAGATACTCGATTAGCCTGAGGTCCGTCCAGCAATGAATTCCTGCGATGCGTCCGGACCTTTGCCTCTTCAGACCAGGACGGGAGCGGGTGGTTCGTGAACGAATTTCTGTGGCAGTGCTTGTATAGGTCGTAGAGAAAAAAAAAACCTACTAGCTGGCGGAAAGGAAGGGGGGGGGGAGGATCGCGCATCCCGGCAGAGAGACGGATGCTGCATGTCGCTTTCACCTGCGACTTCACCTTGAGAACGTCCGTCTCAGAGCCTCGCTCCCGCCCCGCTAATGGTCAGCACCTTTTGATAAGAGTGACTGTTTCGCAATGGCACAGCTGCGGTGCCCGATCTGAGGAGGGCAGCGGCTGGTCTTGCGCCGTCGGCCTTGAACTGGGTAAGTACCTGTGGATTTGATAGGATAGTTGAAGAATAGTTTGGTTTGTTTTCGGCCATTAGAAACGCTCAACGCTCTGATGCCAGTGGAAGCCTATAAGTGGATGCGAAAGGGGTTGTGGAAGGAGCTGCGTGGATTCGTACGCATTCAATGCTTGGGGTGAGGCGGTGTGCAGGTCGAAGGGGTATTATTGCACTCGCTGTGCACAATTGAGTTCAGAGGGATTAGCGTGCGTTGGGCCCATAGCAGCAAACAGCAGCGTGCGCAGTCCGGTGCCCGATGAGCATCAGCGCGGTGCGGCGGCCTCGAGCTCCGAGTCCGTTCTCGCGTCGGCCTCGGCGCCGGCAGCGCCAAGGAAGTAAACGCCGAGGAACAAGTGATGATCTGCAATGGGTTCAATGGAGATGTTCTTCATTTTCTATGCTGCAATTGAAGCGTAGGTATTGAAAGCCTGGATGTGGCGTTGTAACGCAGGGCGCTGACGCATCTTGTTGCCGCACCCCTTGCCTCAGGCGGCCGCGCCGTCCGTCGCGCCCTGCTGTTCGATCTTGCAGCCAGCCGGCCCGGCTCCTGTATTCCTTCTCCTCCCCGCAACCTCAACACTTCACCCTCACCTTCCTCATCTCCCTCGTCTCCATCCCCATCAGCGAGCGCGCACACGGTGAGCAGCGCCGCGGTCAGCAGATCCTCCGTCGCTCCACACACACACACACTCGACTCGTCGACGCGCAACGGGCCGACTTCCAGTATCATTTAATTTGACTCGGTCCCTCCACCACCGCACTCGATATTCGACGCGGTCGCTTCACAAGCGATCTTCTTCGCGCCCAGGGCTTGATACACTCGATCGGCTTGCATCGGGAAGCGCAGTGCTGCTGAGCTGCGCGACGAGGACTCCTTGCTGAGAGGTGAGTGAGAAGGCGCGTGTGGACCGGGACGCGGTCAGCAGCGGCGGCCGGGATGGCTTGGGCCTTGGGCTGGCGAGAAGGGCCGAGCAGGGAAGGATGGGCTTTTTTGCAGGGGGAATGAGATCGAGAGCTCTCGAAAGAATGGCAGGCGGGGGGGCGTATGGCTTCACGGGCAGAGGCGGGTGTGCGCTCGCAGGGCGTGTCGCAGTCGCAGTGCCTGTTGATATTATCCCGTCCTGGCCAGCATCTGCTCCGATCATCGCTTACTGCACATGGCCAAGGCTCAACAGAAGCTGATCATCCTTCCTCTCAACGCAGTCCACCGCCAAACACATCCAGCCTCACCCTCTTCCTCCCCTTCCAAGACTCGCAGGCCTCCC
>JTLS01000065.1:0-35710 GCA_000826855.1 Basidioascus undulatus
CCCCTCGCCCTTCACGGACCCGTCCCTCCCGTCCCCCTCCCCCACCTTTCCCACCGCCGAGCACTACATGATGTACCGCAAAGCCCTCCTCTTCCACGATCCCGCCTCCGCAGCGGATATCCTCGCCGCGCGCGACCCGGCCAAAGCGAAAGCTCTTGGCCGCGCTGTGGAGGGGTTCGACCAGGCCGTCTGGGACGCCGAGTGCGACGCGATCGTCGAGCGCGCGAGCGTGTTGAAGTTTGAGCAGAATGGGAGGATGCGGAAGGTACTGATGGGGACGGGTGAGTGGGAGCTTGTGGAGGCGTCCCCGTTTGATAGGGTGTGGGGGATCGGGTTTGGAGCGGAGGAGGCGCGGAATAGGGAGATGTGGGGGGAGAATAAGCTGGGGAAGGCGCTGATGAGGGCTAGGGAGAAACTGAAGGAGGAGGGGAAGGGGAAATGAGATGCAAATGTCGAAGAGGACTGCGTAGGACCATTGCGTGGTGGGCCGCATAGAGAGTGCAGGCACAGTCTCCAGGAGGGAATGTAAATGGATGAACAGCGCTTGATGGGGGCTGCTTTCAGCGTCCGCACTTTTAATTGTGCAATACAAGACCCAGCAGATTTCCATGTCGGTGCTCATTGTGTAGAGAGAAAGCACTGCGTCTACAAGACAAAGTAGTTGGACGTTTGACGGACAGCTGCACACAGCGCTGCACGGGAAGTGACAACGATAAGCTGCTGCCAACATCGCGCTGCGTTCATTTGTGTGGAGATGCGAAGATACAATGATCAGTCTACATGCGTCGTAAATTTACCCTCGCGTAACCTAACCTAGTCCACACGCCGATGCCCCTTTCCTCAAACGTTACCTTCGCCCGTTCGAAACCTTTCAGTTGCTCCGAAGTCCACCTGCAAGACTCGCAAATTCCGATTCTCACAACCCTCAGACGAGGCATGTGTGAAGGCCCGAGACTGTTCAAGAAGGCTTCCATACATTTGGGGTGGTTGAATCCGAAGTTTTGGTTGCCGGAAACGACGACCCGCAGGCTGGCGAGCAGTGGATGAACCAATGTCTCGAGAGGGGGGCGTGAGGTGAAGGAGGCAAGCGGCTAAGCGACAATACGGGCGCTGCGAGTCAGGATGCCGTCACAGCCAGGGTCACAGTTTTGTTTCGGAAAGTTGTCTGGTTCACCTCAACGACATGTGAGAGATACCCATTTAGTGCACTAGATGGTAAGCCGAAAGATCTATTTTGGTCACTGAGACAGGCAGCTTCCAGCATGCGTCTGCTGGACAGCTCCGACTTAACCCCCCGGCCTATGTAGATGCACCGTCGATAACCCAGACAAATCGAAAGTGCTCATAATCATTAACCCAAAATACCATTCTACAAACGTGGAGGGTTGGGCTTTCTTAATGAAGATGTCGAAACCGGAGGCTGCGCGGACTGGCGACGAAAGGCAACAGCAAAAAAAGCAAACGCGTCCGCTGCGCGCTCCCTGTTTGTGCGTGCCTCTCCTTCGCGTCCTGCTCTGCACATTCTTGAGATCGCGCCCGCGTCTCCCTCCCTCGCTTCACATTTCCACCCAGCAACAATGGCGACTGTTCTTTGCTCTCGAACCACACCGTGCACGCGTCCTCGCCGTGGCACGCTCAACGACCTCAACGACGTGCACCACCCCCCCGATAGCGACGAAGAGGACGACGCGATAGTCAGCAGGCCTGATTCCGCATAACAGTGTTCGAGACTCGGAGGTGATTCTTGGAGGGAAATCCAAGGGCTGCAAGCGTTTCCATGGGGACTCGGTCAGGTTAGTACATTTCCCGTTGCCCCTTGGCTCCGAATGACCGACCCAAGCCTACGTGCAGTCGACACTCGACCGACCTACGCACCGCCTTCATACTGGTTCTCGATCTTATTCTCCTCACAAAGCATCGAGTTGCCGTCCCACACGCTCTCCCTACCCCCCGCGATGTTTGCCCAAATCCGCCCACACTCGTCCCCGTCGCCGTCCACGCCGACGCGCTCCCCCCTGGCGCCCTTTCACCGCTGCTACTGCGGCGCACCGCCCTCCTCGCCCGCCTCCATCTACTGCTCGTCCCTCTGCGCGCGACAAGACGCCCTCGCGGCCCTCACCGCCAACGCGCCCGCCGCGCCGCCGCCGCCCTCCTTCGAGAGCTTCTCGGCCGGCTTGGGCCTCGGCATCACGGGCGTGAGCCACTACCGGCGCGTGTGGCGCGCGGACGAGGAGTACTGCGAGCGGAAGGAGAACCAGCGGAGGAGGGACAAGCGCATACGGGGGTTGGAGAAGTGCATGAGGGAGGCGAGAGAAATGTGCATTCTCCTTGTTCCCCACAGCGCGTTGCGATACTGACGGTAGTGCGTTCGTTATGCGTGCGCCCACCATACAGATTCGGATCTGATGACTCTTCTTCCCCCGATCCATGCGCCGACTCAAAGCAGTCGGTGCTCCTCCCGCCGCTTCCCGTCTCCCCGCGCTCGGCACCCCCGACGCAATCCGCCTTTGCCCTCTCCTCCCCTTCTTCACCTCCACCCACACGACCTTGCTCGCCCATCGCACGTCAACTCACCCCTTCGACCCCGCCATCGCTCACGCACTCGCGTAACTCCTCCCTCGCCTCTACAACGTCTACCCTCTTCTCCACCACATCCATCTCCACCGCCGCGACGTTCGTCTCCCTCGCCTCAACGTCCTCCTCCTCCGCCCTCACGCGCTGCCGCTCCAAGGCAGAGCGCGCGCGCGCAGGCCGCGCGCTCAGCTCCGCGCCGTCCACGCACAGCCCGTGGGAGTACGACGTCTTCGTAAACGCGTGCAGCCCAGAGCTGGAGCACATGGAAGTCCTCGCGGAGGAGCCCGAGTCGCCGACGCCGGCCCTCCCGCTCTCCCGAACCCCGCCACTCAAGCGAAACCTCCTCGCGGCCCCCTTCCCTCCCTGCACTCGCTTCACGCCCTATCCCTCCACATCCCCACGCCTCCTCCCGAGCTCGCCCGGGCGCACGCCCCCCCTCGCACACCGCCGAACAGCCGGCGGGCTGCCAGTATTTTTGGAGGCGGAGGGTTTCAGGGAGCTCGCGAACGGGAGGGCGTGCGAGATCGAGGACGTCGTGCTCTGCATGGAGGACGTTCTGCGCATTGCGGATGTCGCGAGGGGTCAGGGGAAGGTCGCTTGATGGAGGGACGGGCCCGCGGGTAGGCCAGGATTGAAGTCTAGATGGGCCGCATGGGACACTTTCTTTTTACTTCGGCGTTGATCGCTGCTTTGTTCTCTTTAACATTATCATCTTTTCTCGCATCGTTTGTTCTCTGTTGTAATACTGCGTAGATTCGGTTTCGAGCCGATGCACACTAATCGCAAATGAACCGACTGTGTACAATCGCCTCCATTTTCTTCATGATTGCTCCTTGTCAATCTTGCCTGTTGTGAAACCCTGCCCCCGAGGTGGCTCGCCAACGACTCTCCGGACACGGGCCAACATCTCCAGCCTTTCCGTCGCAGGTCGCTGCTCATGTGCGGCTGTACCTAGCCTACTCAGGCTGACCCACGCTGGCCCCAGGCGGGAGGAGCTCATTGCACAGCGAGACGTCGGGCGAAACCGACTGCGCCATGACGTGCTGTACGCTACTGAGTTACGAAAATCTTGAAGATTTTATCAAGGACCGCACCGACGTCTCGAATCGGCCGAAATCGATCCAGTCTCGGACAAGTGCTTGATCTGGATGATTGATAGTACTGCGGTGCGGCCCGAAAGCGTCCCCTGCGTGATGGTGTCGCCGGCGAACGATCAAGAAAGTCTGGGGGCGGGCGGGTCGAGGGTGCCGCAGAGCAATCCTCTACTTGCATGGCGGGTGAGTCTTCACGATCGAATTCCTGTTCCCCACTAGCTTCCAAGGACACAATCTCTGGAACAGAGCATATTTAGTCGGCAGCCCGCTTGGCCGCCCCGGCGCGCAGTCGTTCGTGAAGTGTTGCCCAGATGTTTTCTTCCTCGGCGTCTCGTAACGGTTTGCAACCGAAAGTTCAAGTGAGTGCTGCCTGCTTCCGGTAGTTCTTCTCTCCTACTCACTACCCTATTTATGTGGAACACCGTGCTGAGTGGCCCGCTCCTTTGCAGGATGTCCTCGCTGCGTATCTTCAACTGCTGCAGCTTAGTTTCGCCGCAGAGAACATCCTTGTTTTAGGAGGTGGGCCTCTCATGCCCCGATCCCTTCAACCAATTCTCGCGCATGAGGCTGACGTGCGACAACGCGTACGCAGATTCTTCCGGCGGGCATCTTGCAGTTGCACTTGCGCTATACATTGCGGACCTTGCCGCTGCGGGAAGAAAGATAAATCCTGCAGGCTCTCTAGTGCTCGTATCGGTAAGCATTGTTGACGTCCTAGCTGGTCCCTGAAGAGGCCATTATCTCAAAAAGCATTGAAAACAGCCCTGGGTCGACATGACTTCTTCGCTTCCGTCCATCGTCACGAACGCGCAAATCGGCTACCTCCCGCCATGTCCGCGCGTCCTACCCCGTCCGAGCCACGTTCCGCCGCGTACCACATCTAATTGGGCACCGGTGCATCAGTCCCGCACTCTCTCCGGCCGAGACGTTCAACCCGTTAGCGGAGGCGGGCGTCCAGGCGTTCATCCTGTGCGGCGGTCCTTCGGGACGAGAGCCTCGTGCTTGCTGAGAAGATGAGGGAGGCAGGCATGAGGGTCAAGACCACCGTCCTGGAGGGCGAGGTGCATGCTTGCTGGGTTATGAGAATGAAGGCGTGGCAGGATGCAAGAGGTTGGGGAGATGTTGGATGTTACGGTCGCATAGAGCTTCTCTGCCTACCCCTGGAATTCTTCCGGACAGCTTAAGTAGAATTCGCTGCCGTCAAATAAGTTGAAGCTCATTCACGTTCCCACAAGCAGGATGGTGATAGTGATCGCGCGATGGCAGTTGTTGTGAGCAAAGAAAGCGCGAAAATGAGATTACAAAGCCCGTATGAAGCCAAATAGACTGCGAGAACTCTCAGAAGGAGAGCGATATTGGCTGTCCGGGACTGGACGACCGGCAAAATGGCGATGGTTGAGTACGAGTGTGAAAAGGAGGCGAGCCCGAAGCACGGCGGACGATCGGACGGTGCTGGCTGATAAAGGACAGCATATCCTTCTTGTATCGCACCCTTACATCCTATGCTCGCCGACCCACCCGACCCCATGCCCCAGCTTAGTCCGTCTCCATCCTGTCCCCCTGCCCCTCGCCCTCTCCGCCCCTCCGCGCCTGGTCTCCGATCGCCCGCAAGAACGCCTCCACGCCCGCAGCAGCCTCGCGCGGGAGCCCAAGCTGCTCGACGAGCGCGCCGAGCGCGCCCGTGTTCAGGACCTGCTCGAGCGAGCGCACGGACGCTTGGAACTGCGGCGAGGAGACGAGCGAGCGGATCGCGGACGTGTCATGCGGCTCGGGGAGAGACGGAGGGAGGTGCGGGAAGATGGAACGCCTGGAGGAGAAGAGGGGTTAGTGGGACGGCGAAGAGAAGACAAAGTGCGCAGAGACGAACAGGAGGTCGGGGTTGGAGAGGAGTGGGGAGAGCAGGGTAGGGGTGAGGATGTCGGTCAGGTGGATGTCTACCAAAGGCATGTGAGTGTTGCCGAGTCACACGAACACGTGCACGCGAAGACGCACCCGACTCGTCCGGCCTCTGTCCCGCGCAGCTCAGCAGCTCCCTCAATTGCCTCATCTGCTCCGTCGTCATGCCCGCCTGGGCCGTACTCGGCTGAACCCTCTGCGCGCGAGGCGCGGCGGGCGGCACAGGGGGCTCGGTCCCCGGCAAAGGCGCGGGGGTCTCGAGCGCGCTGTCCCCGCGCTGGACGACACCTGGCACGCGGAGTGGGGTCTCGACGGGCACGCCGCGCGAAGACTGGGCGAGCGACTCGCGCAGGACGCGCATGAGCACTTCGTCTGAGTCGTCTGCGCCGGGCACGTCGGGCCCTGCGAGCGCGCGGGAGAGCGCGGTGGACCCGGCCAGCCCGGCGAGGGGCGGGAGGGAGGACGCGGAGGAGGGGTCGTTGATCAGAGTGTTTAGGCGCGTGGCGAGCTCTGAGCGCGTCTCGGCGGGGAGGTCCGTTTGGAGGTAGAACTTTGTGTGGTGGGGGAAGGTGAGACCGGGATAGAGAGCGAGGGGAGGGGAGCGAGGAAGACGCACAAAGTGCTTGGAGTCGGAGGACTCGAAACGGAGGACGTAGACACGACCGGAAGACTCGTCCACCTACGCATCCTTGCCGACGCGTGAACATTCAATTGCACGGCAACAGCCAAATGCATGCGCACGCACCTTCTCAAACACGCCATCTTGCGGGAAGAGGATGAGATCGTCATGCAGCGTCTGCGTCTCGCGCGAGCGCCAGCCTACTCTCCCGTACAGACCAAACCAGCCGTCAGAAACTATAACAATTTGAAGAAATGGATTATGAAAGTGGGGTACGACGCACCGAGATGGATGAGGTCGTCCTGCACCTCGAGCGTGAGCAGGCCCTTCTCGGGATTGCTCTCGACCCGGTTCGTCTCGTCTACGCGGAAAGACCGCCCGGCTTTGATCGAAATCAGCGGTGCCATATTGTGATAAAATACGGATTGGTGTTGGTGCTGGTTGTTGGGAGAAGACAGGCAAGGAACAAGGACCGTGACGGTTGCTGAGAGCTCAAGGCGAGACAGTGGAAGGCCGCGCGTCATCTCGAGATCGCGAGGCGACACGACCGCGGCCTGAGTCGTGTGAGCTTGGTTGTGGCGTCCAATAAGTCAAATATGGGTGCGCTTCAATTTAAAGCGGCTTTCCTGGATAAATTACATCCTCTTGCATAGATACGTACCGGGGAGCTCATGCCCTGGGCACCAAGGATGCGGCCGTCGCAGAGGCACCGAAACAATCACACGCCGTGGTCATGCAAGCGTGTATTGCTCCTTGACTATCGCGTATGACAAAGAAAACTCACAGTAATTCCTGCTTTACAAAACAGAAAAGAAGGGGGGCTTGGGCATCGGGTTACTCAAGGTGGTCATGGCAGGCACTTGTGACTGCCCGTCAAATTTTCAGTCCAGCCTATGCCGTCTAACGGCTTCTTATACATCAGAACTTATGTTCTCATGTAGGCACCCTTCAAAATATTTTCTCGGATTAGATCAATCCATGCCCTCAACCTCCAAACGCGTCGCACACTTCATTGCCTGCTTCCTGCACCAGTGCACCTGCGCCGCACCTCGCTCACCGTGGAGAAGGCCAGCGCGCAGGACCGCTGCATTCCCAGAGGAAGCTCCATATTTTACTGAACACATAGTTTTATACAGGGTCCGGTTTGCTTGACTCTGCTTGGCGGCAATCCTTTGCGCGCGTCTGCCCAGGTGTGGTGTTCCTTCCTCGACAAGCTCAATGACGACAGGAGCTGGGAAGGGTGGACTATCCTCTCTCTCAGTCCATACACGTGGGTAGAAGTTGAAGCACTGTTCTAGGATGGTTCACCTTTCGAGCACAGACTGAGGCAACGGATCCAGATACCAGGGCAATGAACGCTACTAACGAATTCATGATCAAATTGCATCGCAACGAAAGCCTTCAGGCAGGTATGGGCAGTCCTGATATTTCTGTTGTTCTCCCGTCTACGGCGGGGGAGAAGCGTGCTTGGAGAGGATCTGGTTGAGCTTCGCGCGAGGAATGCAGTTCTCGATCTTGAACGAGGCGGCCAGTTCGTCGAGCTGCTCGAACGACAGGTCCTTGAAGTAGCTCGCAAGCTCTGAAAGTGTTGTGGTGAGCTTAAAAGGACTCTTCTCTGAAAACAAGCTATGCGCCCACCGTCTTGGAGCACATCGGCAAGCAGCGTCTGCCGAACAGCGCGTGCGAGGTGCTGCGAAGTTCCCCTGATACCGGAAGACGATGAGCTTTATCCATGCTTGTCTGGGATACTGAGGAAGGAACACTCGGTACCATGTTTTTGGATACTTTCCCTTGATCGCGGGTGCCTCCGCCTCGAGCCATTCCACCACGGGGTCGAAAATTGCTGACAACGAAGCGGGCAAGTCAGCCCAACTATCAGTGTCCCATTGAAGCGAACAATGGTATTTAAAAGGAGTGTGTTACCTTTCACGTATCTGTCGTCAGTCCCCCACTCGTCGATCGCCAACTTCTTCTTGCGGACGAGCCATGGCTTGAGGTGTTTGATCCAGGCCGACTCTGGCGAGGTATAGACAATGCCCTGGGAACCGCAGAAATCTAGTCACAAGTAATACCTGCACGTTCGCTCAGAAAGTAACCTGGAAACCGATGTCTGCATGGCGGGAGGTCAGCGCCAAACGATCTGTGTCCGCCGGTGAGAGTGAGTCACCTTTGTAGAGCCAGATCGTCCACGAGACAGGGCTTTCGTAGTTGTCCTACAAAAATAGGTCAGCATGTACCATGGCCAGAAGGAGGCCCGATCCTCACGTAACAAGTCAGCTGTTCGGTAAGAGCAGCGTAACGGGCATCGTTGATCTTCTCCCAGTCGGCGCCGCCCCAGTCTTCAGTTGCATAGACCTGCAAAAATATGTCAGAGCGAGGGCTCAATTTTGAGCCGTTTGATTTAAACATTATTGAGGCGAACGCACCGGTCCAAACTCGCCTACAAAGCCGAGCACAAAAGTCGAGCACAGGCGGACTTTTAGCTGTTAACTAATATAACTCGAGCATGGGAAAGTGAAGCCTCCTACCATTCCAGATAGGGACGTTGTGCTTGCGCACTGCAGTTTCAATACGATATTCAGAGTATGTTTCAGCGCAGTACCACCAACGTCTATGCAGGGCACGCACTGTACTCGGTCTTGCGATCAAAATCCTTGCGGACCTTGGCCTTGTCCTAAGACGAGCCCTTGTACGTCCGTCCGGCAGGGAAGCCAAACATCTGGAACATTGGCCTTGTGGAAATCCTACGGGCCCTTGGCAGAGATCACATGATACAGAAACATACGGAGTAGTCATGGCAAGCGTAGACGGAGTTGGGAAGCGGTGGCCCGAAGTGGCTCAGGTCGGCAGCGAACGTGTTGCCGTCTGAACCCCCCGCGTCAGAGCAGGCCAGATCGTGATCAGGTGAAAATAAGCTCACCCAAAAACAATATGTGATCCGGATCCACCGCTCGGATTGCCTTCTCAAGGCGCTCATAAAATCTGAGCCGGTGCGCAGTTTTGGAGACCTTCAACCCCCTCAAGTTGTGAAAACGTGAACACTTACGCATTAAGGCGCACGTGCTCCTCGTCACACGGCTCGTTGAGAGGCTGGCGTGTTCAGTATGGATTATGGCAGTCAGCTTACCGAGTCATACGCACTAGTCCCAGGAGGTTATCAAATATGCTCACATTGTAGCCCGCGATCCAGGGATTGCCGCGGTAGTGACCTGCGATAGCTTCCCAAATGCGGATCGTCCTATCCTGGAACTCTTTGTAGTCTGTTCATAGGGCAGTCAGCGTGGATGCTTACACGTGTATGTCCGCAGGCGGCGACTCACCCCACAAGAGTGCCTCAGTCGTGGGGTTGTCGGCGTGCCAATCTAACGGGAGCGGGAGCCAGGTTGGGTTGAATCGAATTTTCACAAATGCCTAACAAAGAGCTTCTTACCGCCATCTAAGTGTTGTACGGAAACTATCAACTTTGTCCAGCCTTCTGTACAGGCAGAATAAGGCAACGAACGCACTTTGGCCGCCCGGTGCCGTGTCTGAGCAGACCGCTCAGCCACGCGTGTAGACAACAGAGAAGGAATAAGGCTGAGCTCACGAAGGTCGAGGATTGTATAGATGTCTTGCTCGGCACACTGTTTGCCAAACCACCCATATTTCATCTCAGGCACCGCCCGTACGTGGAGAACAAAAGAACGCACAAGATTGACGACCCGGTCCAACCACTTGAACCCGTCCTGTTTAATAACGTCGGGGTTCATGTCGTCCGAAAACCAGCGGTGATTGAATGGGATGCGGAGAGAGTTGAGCCCGAGAGAGGCGAAGAACTTGCTGTACACATCCTCGACTAGATGAGTGGCAGCGCACAGGACGGGTAGAGGAAATGGCGTACGCGTCCTTCTCAGTGAAGAAGTACTCGAGAAACTGTAAATTTGATGCATCAGTTTTCATACTAGGGAGAATCAAAGAAGGTCAAGTACCTTGTCGAAGAAAAAGTCATACTTGTCCTCCCCGATCACCCTTTTCAAGGCAGCACGGTGCTTGGATTCGTGCCCGGGGTAGCCGGTCTGCCACTAAGCTTAGCAAGGAAGTTCAAAGACCGACGCTTTATGAACGCTTACTATGAAGTTTTCCATGTTCATCCATCCACCCACGCACGACTGTTTCATTCCCACCACTATCAGCAAAGCCGACAAGAAGAGGACAAGACGTTGCGCACCCCTCGAAGAACGACAGTGTTGCCGCTGCCGTCAACGATTCTCTTGCCGTCCGTGCGGAGAATGGTAGCCGGAGGAGCCATTGTAGTCAGACTTGAAGGATGTGTTCAACTGTTGATTGAGGTTGGTGATGAAGAAGGATGGAAGCAAAGAGCGTCGCCGAGCGAGCCTGACTTTGTAGCGGCCCGCAGAGTCCGGCCCGGGGTGGAACTCGCAGCTGGAAGTCCAAGCTGAGTCTTGTAGTAGGTACAAGTAGACGCCAACACCAAAATTTATAGCCGGCTCTTACCGAACATAACATTGGGGGAAAGCACAGGAACACACCGACCTCTTGTGGGACCGGACGTCCATATTAGGCAATCCTGGGCAAGCCGGGTTGGGTGACAACGCAGGCTGTCCAGGTCACGAGGGTACCGAGCCTACGGCTGTTTTATTGAAGGGTGCTTCAGGACCTACAATCTGGCTTGGGTTGGCTCCACCTTACAGTACCGAGCTCGCGTGGAATCGCTGTCGTATCCATTTGGGGTGTCTCGAAAAGAGCCGTCTCCGTGTCCACTTTTGGAGTTCCGGAGGACTGCCCAGACTGAACTTCACGCGTGACTAAAAACTTGTCTTGCCAATGTGTGGACGCAGTCCTTTATGAAGGGCGTACGAAGTGAGCGCGCACACCCATCTCAGCACCTTTCTGATCGTGTCTTCTCAATTCATCTCGCCTCCCACCTCGCCCCACCGCACTTCAACATGGCACCGGGACTAGCTGGCCCTATTGATGCGGCGTCAGGCATCCCCAGCGACATGCTCGCGCAAGGGAAGTGGTGGCGCAACCCAGGCATCCGTTCGTCGTCGTTCGCCTGCCTCGCTTCCAAACTGGCTGTACTGACCAATTTTGACACAGTCAAACTGAATATTCTTCTTCTCATTCCTTTCTTGACGAGTTATAACAACGGGTGCGATGGAACGATACGTACGATTTACGTTTTGTTCCACGTTTGGCTAAATCGATGCGGTGCCGCCCGCACCCGCTATCAGATTTGATGGCAGCATGATGAGTAAGCATCAATTTAACATACTTTTGGTCATGGGGACCTTGCTCTATAACAGCGAAACGGCTCCTGCAGACGGTCTGCAGCTCATCGACTCGTGGAACTTGTACTTCGACAAACCCGAGGGTGCTCAGCTTGGATTACTCAATGCCATCCAATCGATTGGAGCATTGGTTCGTGTTTTCTTCAAATATTTGTGAAGCTTATTGTTTCTGATTAGGAAGACGTACGCGATCGTGCAGGTGTCTGCCATTCCTGCCTTTTGGCTTGCCGACAGGTTTGGACGCAGAGTAAACAGTTTCTCTTGAAAGAACATAAAAGTCGTTGCTGGCTAAGTCTTAAATTTCCAGTTCCCCATCATCTTTGGTGCTACGATCGTCCTTGTTGCAGCCATCTTGCAAGCCTGCGCCCAGAACATCGAAATGTTTACTGCGTCGCGCTTCTTCATTGGCTTCGGTGCGTACTCTGCCATACGGCTTAAGAAAGTTTGGGATTCATGGGTTAATGTTTCTGGTTTTTGTCTGAACAGGCACCACCTTTGCCCATCTCGCGTCACCCTTGCTCATCGTCCAGACCGCTTATCCCACACATCGCGCCAAGGCCAGTTTCAAGCTATGTGTCAAGTTTGAGCTGCATTGACATAGGAGGACCCACAGTTCGGAAGCTTGTATAATGTGAGAGTTGAGCGAATAACTGGCCGTGTGCCTCAAGCAAGCACACCTGCAGCGTGACGGGATGCTGATGCATAGTCCGCATGCAGACGATGTGGTTCTCGGGTGCCATCGTTGCTGCCTGGGCCACTTGTAGGAAACCTGGCTGAAACGAACTTGTATTGGAGCTGACGGACACCCTCCTGGTACAGTCGGCACATTCCGGATCAGCAGCACGTGGAGCTGGCGCATCCCCAGCCTTCTCCAGGGCCTGGCTTCAATTATCCAGATCGCTTTCTTCGTAAGTCGTCCAGAAAATTTTGTCTATATGGGGTGCAGGAAGTCGTTCTAACTTATTTATCCTGCAGTGGTGGATTCCGGAAAGCCCGAGGTGTGCTGAACACCGGCGAAACTACCGAGCCGCCACAGCCAGCTAACACTTGCTCTGATCTTCAGGTGGCTCATCAAAAATGTGAGTAATTCGTGTTCAACTCTGGTCTTTGTATGTGGGCTTATCTTGAGTATGGGCAATGAGGGGCGTAATGAAGAGGCCTTGAACATCTTGGCCCGCTTCCACGCAAACGGCGACAAGTAAGTGAATTCTACGCACCCAGGGTCAGGGTGCGTAGAAGGCCGGTGCTTGCAATCGTGCTGACGCTCCCATTTTTTCAGAGAGTCACCATTGGTGGTTGTATGTAGTGACGCTCATAAGCTGTCCAGGAGCGCGTCCTCATTGTGCCATCTGTCTTGATCAAATCCAGTTCGAAGCTGCCGAGATCAAGGAAGCAATCCGCATTGAGGAGGAAGCGACAGCTGGTGCCACACTCAAGTCGCTCTTCCAGAGCCGAGGCAACAGGAGGCGCATGCGCATTGTAGGTTGAACTGCCATGCTCTATACGGAAAGGTGCTCACTTTAGCTTTTCAGACAATTGGAATCGCCGTCTTCTCGCAGTGGAGCGGGAACGGTCTTATCTCGTAAGTTTTGCTTGCAGTGTCCAGTTCGTCACCTCACGCTACCTTGCACACCCAGGTACTACTTCGGCAAGATCATGAAGAGCGTAGGCATCCAGAGTCAAGACATGCAGACCCTCGTATGTAGTGCCGCGTATCATTGTCCCTGACGACACTGACTTTTGCTTCTGCAACCTCGAATCTGCAGTTGAATGGCTGCCTTCAGGTAAGCACTGTCGCAATCAAGAAATGATGCTGACCTGCTAATATCTTCTTCTACTTACAGATCTTCAACGCCCTCGTATGTGACGTTCCGCTTACTGTCAAAGTTTTTACTTCTTCTGACAAAGAAGGGTGCTGCACGCCGCAGGTGGCCGTGGGTGCGTCCTTGCTCGTTGAGCGTCTTGGCCGTCGCACGCTTTTCGTGTTCAGCAACGCCTTGATGCTCCTCTTCTGGTCGGCGCTCACGGTATCTCCACTCGCCTCCGTTGCCCACTACGAGCGTTATCTCACGCATTCCTGCAGGCATGCACGGCCGTTTATGCGAAGCAACACAGCGTCGCTGCCGGCAATGTAGCGATCCTGTTCATCTTCCTCTGTAGGTCCTTAATTTTCGGTGAAACGCTCGGGTGCAGGAATGACCTGCGTATCTGCAGACAACTTCGCGTAAGCGTTAATATCCTGATATGAAGCCATGCCGTTAACTTCACCCTGTCGAGCACACAGCTATGCGATCGCCTATTCCCCTCTGCTGGTCCTTTACGTGCGTACCCAGAGTTTTTACCGTGCACTTCAGGGAAAAAATGCTTACCAAAATCCGCACTTCCAGGTCAGCGAGATCTGGCCGTACGGGCTTCGAGCCAAGGTTCGGAAGACTTACCTTACGGAGGGTATGAGGCGGAATCTGCTTCCTGAGTTTAACCTCAGGCGCTTTCCTTCATGAACGTCTGGGTCACAGCGGCCATTATTTTTCAACCAGGTGGTTGTTTCTTCCCTATACCCAGTCCGGCGTGCTCATCCTGAGCTACTCGCTTCCCGCCCACAGCAAACCAACCCGAGTAAGCGTGTCTTGAAGTTCTTCCAGGGCGCCCGTCCACTGATGCAAAATATTGCTCTGCACAGTCGCCCAAGACGCCATGGAGTGGAGGTACTACTGCGTATACGTCGGCTGGCTGGTGTTCGAGGTCCGCTGTTCCGCAGTCTTTGTGCACATGCTCAGAAGCAGGATCTGACTGCGTCTGTTGCCCGGCTCCTCGCAGCTGGTGTTCATCTGGTTCTTTTGTCTCGAAACGAAGGGTCGCACGCTCGAAGAGACGGTACGCACATCTACCTCCCTGGAGTCACATGAGCGTCTGACACCCTGCGTACATGCAGGCGCTGCTCTTCGACGGCAAGGCCGAGAACGTCGCTCTCGCCGGCGCGGATGAGATCGGCGCGTATACCCATGAGAAAGGCGATAATGAGAAGGACGCGAAGGCGTCTGACGACATCATCCACGGCGAGAAGATCTGAGGGCACCAAGGGCTGTGTGTGATTGTAGTGTTCGATGTGTTCCTTCCGTTGCGGCTGCAAGTCCAGTGCTTGTTGATTCGAAGATCATTTGTTTGTGCAGCTGTGCGATGCGTAATTCATTCGTTTGGGCAGCTGTGCGATGCGTAATTCATTCGTTTGTGTCTGTACCTTGTCGCCTCCCGGAAGCGCAAGTCGCTGCTTCTGCCCAAGCAGGTTCACCGCAAACTCAGCACAATCAATCAAATTAACCCCGAAATTCAAGATCCGACCACCACACCCGCTCGTTCCCAGCCTCGTCTTGCCCACACGGGCCCTCTCCAGCGAATGAGCTCGACCTTCCCATACGCGACCTCCGCGCTCGTCTCGATCCTGAACCGCATCCTCCTCTTGCCCGCCTCCAAAAGCCATATCTTCGTTCTACCCCGCCCGCCCGTCCTCTAAGTTATTTCCCCTCCCCCACAAACTGTAAATAGGGAGAAAACAGTGAAGACGGAGCACGTACACGTCGTTCCTGAGCACCGCCTTCGACTGTGGGAGGAGCCAATCCCTCCACGCCTCCCTGAGCGCCATCTGGGTGCACGCGTCGAGCTCGAAGCGCGCCGCGCGGACGGGGCGCGCGACGGTCCAGAGACCCGCGCGCACGCGGCCCTCGGCAGGGAGGAGCGCGCGCGCGTCGGGCACGCGGTAGTAACGCAGCTCTTCGAGCGCCGAGTTGGCGAACCACGCGTTGGGCTTGATTGTTGCTGCTTGGACTGAGTTGGATTACGAGGGAAATCGTTAGTTAGTTGGTTCGAGAGGACGGGAGGAGGGGAGGAGGGAGAGGCACCGGCGTAGTGCTCTGCGGATCGGTTTGTCAGGATGATGCACGGCGGTGAGCGCGAGGTGAGCGTTGCGTTGACGACCAGCCGAAAGAGCGAGGTACAGCACCCCATCGTGTGCGAGCAAGCGTGAGTGGGAGTGGCATGAAGAAAGCGCCACGATGTGAGAGCGCGACACAAGGCGGGGCGGGGAGCGGTCAGTCGTGTCTCGCATCGCGTCGCAGCCTGTCTTCTCCGAGAAGAAACCCAACGCGTCTCGCGAAAGCATATCCGGCGTCGCATGTCCTCTACCTCCCTCCCTCGCGTCCTCCCACGCACAAGCTCATCCCCCTCCGCCCGCCCTTGCGGCCTCCAACACCCTGACGACCCCGATCTGTGCCCTCCACACTCTCCTCTGCGCGCCCTCCTGCGCGCCGCCCTCCCATGCCGCCTCCGGCAGCCCGGCATCCACGAGCCACACCTCTGCGCCCGCGGCGCTCGGGCCGAACGCCGCGGACGGAAGCGCGGCGGGCACGAGGACGTGGTGTGGGATGACGGGGGCGGGGGCGGACGTCGGGGTGGGGCTTGGAAGGCCTACGGATTTTCGACGCGAAAAGAACAATGAAGAGGCAAGTTAATCAATGAGCAAAAAAGGAATGAAGATGAGGGGAATGCTGTGCGGGACAGAGCGTGTGGAAGAGAAGACGCACCAGTGTCAACGTCGAACCCGCTTGGCCAGCCAACCGAAACGACCAGCGCGGTGTTTGCTGTCCGCCTCGAAGCAAGCCACCCAAGCGCGCGGGGATAATCCTCATTCTCTCTGCGTTTTCTTCCCGCAACCGAGTCGTCCCCATCATCGACCGCCTCGAGAATGAGCGCGGGCGTGGCGCCGGTGCTGAGTTCTGTCTCCAGCCAAAGAACCCCCTCAGTCCACTTCCTGCGCACCGGAAAGTAAGAAAGAAAAAGCCAGCGAAGACGAACGTTTCGGCGACCTCAACACGTTCCCCCCACTCGCCGCAACGTTCCTTACGCCCGCGTCAAAGCGCTCATCCTTCTTCCCGCCGCCGACGACGAAGACGTCCACGGCGGCGCGGCCCCAGAGCGCGAGCCAGCGCGCGGCGACGAGCGCGCACACGCCCTTTGTGGAGGACCGCCCGGCGAGGACGATGATGCGCGAGAGGGGGGAGGAGGGCAGACGGGGGAGGACGAAATCGGCTGGGATGAGGAGAGGGCGGGTAAGGGAAGAGGAGGAAGAAAGGGAGGGATGGAAGAGGAAGAGCGCACCGATTGAGCGGCCGACGGTTTCGGTGCGGTGCGAGGCGGATGGCCCGGTCACTGAGTCGGCGTAGGAGAGGGCTGCGGCTAGTTGCGCTCTGTGGGTGCCCAGCGCTTCAGGATAAAAAGCAGTTGTGGAGAGGCGAACGAGCTTACCGTGTGGCAGGTCTCAAGGGGTGCCCATCCTCCGTCTCGAGCTCTTTGATCCCCTCTCCTTCTCCCTCACCGCCGAACGCTCCTTCTGCTCCCTCCCCTCCTATCCCCAACCTCCCTACAGCCACCTCCAGCCCCTCCGCGCCCTCCCCGCGCAGCTCCTCGTCCCCCAGCACGTTTTCGTTCCACGCATAGTTCCCGCGTTTGACATTGATCGCGTGCAGTCGCGTCGCCGGGTCTGTCGTGTCCAGCCGCGCGATCTCGTCGAGCACCGCGCGCTTGTCGAACTTGCGGAGGTTCGAATCGAAGTCGAAGTCCTCGCATGAGTAGGTGGACACGTCGTCCTCCGTCCAGTCGGAGAGGTGCGGCGCCGAGAGGTGCGCGGAGGGGTGCTTCTGGAAGCGGCGCGGGGCGGTGGGGGGGCGTCCTGGCGGGGCGGGGTCGGAGGTCAGGGGAGGCAAGAGGAATGAATTGGGCTTCAGCAGAGGAGGGCTGTACGTGAAGACTGTGGGTGTCCTCGGTGAGCAAGAGAGAAGACGCTGCGAGAGAGAAAGCACGGTGCACGCACAGAAACCAATATCCGCTCATCGTCCTCCGCCTCGCCCGGCTGAAACCCCTCATCGGTATCATACCCCTGCACACCTGCATACCTCGCATACACTCCGTTCCCCTCCCTATTCCTCTTCCTCGCCCTTCTTCCTCCAAGCGCCGGGCTCGCCTGGCTCACGACAAACGAAGCGGGCGCCACGGCCACGCGAGCCGGCGTCGGTGGTGCTGGTGCTAGTGCTGGTGCGAGCGACTGCGGCGGCGGCGCGCCCGAAGCAAGTAATCTGAGGTCTTTGATTTCTGCGCGTGTGGCAGTGTAGCGGTCGAGGTAGTCTGGTGGGTTTGGCGAGAGAAAGTATGTTGCAGGCCCGATTACGAGGGACGCTGAGATCGGGTCGACCGAGAGGAGCGTCCCTTCGACCGTCGCGCCTGTGCTGAGGGTGAGGAGGAGCGTGTGACCTATGAAGGCGTCCGCCATCGTTTGAGGGGCGATTGAGTGGATTGGGGGAGAAGGTGATGGTGTATATTATGGGAGGGGGGAACGCGGTGCGAGTGTGGACTCGCTAGGGCGCGGGACCCCAGCGGCAAGCAAAGCACCCCCCGTATGGGAGCACGCAGTGACTTTCGCAACAGCCCGTCGTGGGTCGTAACAACATCTTTTACCGAAAAGACAGACTCGATCGGTGTTGTGTACATGAAATTAAACTCTGTAAGGAAACACCGCCTACAGACCTTGTTCGATGGGCAATGAACTATATGAATATGTAACCGGTCACGTGTTTTCAACGGGGGGCTGGCGCAATGGTAGCGCGTGCGACTCCAGATCGCAAGGTTATCCGTTCAAGTCGGGTGTCCCTCAACGGATTTGTTTCTGTTCCTCATCCAAATAATGAGCATGCCTCTTTCCCTTTTAGTCGTCTCATCTTTCAACTTTTGCACCCGTCACTGTCCTTCTACTGTCCCCCACCTTTTTTTCCCTACTCGGAAAGATCCAGACAACTTGAATGCTTTTCGCGTATCAGCCTGTGTGACAGAGACTGTTCTTCCATTGTCAGCCTTAACAGGGCATGTAGTATACGTAAGTGATCACTTGGTACTTGAGCCTCCGCACACCTGTGAAAGCTGACTTACAGTCTTGAACCTGTGCGGCAGTTGTTCATCCCGCATTTTTCAGCACAGCCAAACGACTACCTCGACTTTGCGCATGTAGCTCAGGCAAGTTCTCAGAACCGACCAGCGGTGATTCATTTGCTCTCAGATCCCACAGGGTACAAAGTGTTACAAGTGAGTGCAGAAGGCGAAAGGAGGGTAAAAACGGCAGAACGTGGCGGTGCTGGGCCTCAGGCGTTGCCCATGGGACGAGAGAGCATGTTCCGGCGCGAGGGCGGAGGGGCAGCGGCGCCGCCAAGAACGGCGGGAGGAGGGGACTTGAAGTCGGCCGCAGTCTTGATGGAGTAAACGTCCTGCGGGAACTGGTCGGCCTTGTACGCGCCGGGGAAGGAGACCGTGTCGCTCGGGACGTTGCTGCCGCTGCCGGTGACCTTGACCTGGATGCACGCCTGGACGTCGGCAAGGGCACACAGTTAAGTAATCGTAATCGCTCCTGAATGAAAGGAGGATAGAATAAGGTACTCACCGGGTAGAACTCGCCGGGAATCGACCCCAAGTTCACGAGCTCGTGCCGAATCAAGTAGTTGCCCGGCTTGAGGTCGGCGGGCATCGTCGCTGACACGGGGCTACCAGCGGCGACCTTACTCTGGGCCCAGGTGCCCTTGTCGTCGATCAACGTCTGCTCGTCGATCTTGAAGAACTTGACGGACGAGGGGTCGCTGCCGGGTTCGAACGAGCCCATGTAGGTGAAGATAGGGCCTGCGAGCGAAGATTAATGATAAGCCGCGCAGGAAAGGACTTTCGTTCAGAGGAAGATGGTTACCTTTCTGGTGAGGCCAGGACTTGGACCATTGGAAGTCAATCTGGTACGTTGAGAGGCGAAATGAGCACACTGTACCAGTGCAGCATAATCGAAGTAAGGGACGAACCTTCGCGCCCGCTGCGACCTCAGGCATGTCCGTAGGAGTGACCGTGCCCTTCCCGCATACGAGCGACGCGTCGTTAATGGAGGAAATCGTAGCAGCCGGACCGTTCCCATCAGGCTACGGCAGGGAACACCACCAGTCAGTCACCTTGTCCTCGCGACAGGCCAGGAAGAAGGACAAGCTCACCTTGAAATACGGCCCAGGCGTAGTAGCGACGGTCTTGCCACCCAAATTGATAGACTCAACGAAGCCATGCGCGGACACGGCGGGGGAGAAAAGGAGGAGAACCGAAGCGACGGCAGCTGTGGCTATAGAGGAACCAGCCTTCATGTTGGAATGCAAGAGCTGTTGCAGCGCAGTCTTCGTCAATCATCAGATGCCAGTGTAGCGAAGGGTATAAATAGACTCACATTACCAAGAGAAAGTGTATCGATAAGCGAGCGTGCGCGAGCGATTGAGTGAGTAGAGAGAAGGAGGAAGTCGAAGCGGCGAGAAGAGGCATATAAGCACTCGGCCCACGACGAGGGAACCCGCCTCGGTGGCCGACGGTTCCATGAAACCGAACAGATAGACCTGAAAGTTCGGAAAACAAGGCCGGACCATGATGCCGTTTCGACAAAATGAAGGCAAGGGTGGCAAAACGCGTCGCGAACTCTGGGCCAGAGTCTGAAACGCTCAGCGAAACGCTGCATCGCGCGCCACTGTGGCAATTCTGTGAGCGTGCAGACTTTCGGGGAGCGCCGCGGTAAACCCTCGTTACGCACAGTGGGGTGGTGGAAGAGCTACCCAGTCTTCGCACTGGCAATCAGCGACAGCGTGTGCAAACGCGAGGTGCGGCTCAGAATGGCGAGGTCGATCGTTCCGTCCGTTGGTAGAGCGACGGGGAACTGCTTCAGAGCTCTGGGAATTGGAGCGGGTCGATTTATCAATTCCAAAAAACAAGCCGTAGGAACAACGTACCTCGCCACCCACGGTACCTGTCCGGCGTAAAGGTAGAGCATGTCGTCCTGAACGAGCGCCCAATTGCTCTCGGGTCCCTCCCCGTAACGCAGCGGGGGTAGTCCAGTGCCTTCCCACTTCGGCTCGGCCTCCGGAGACTTCCCTTCACCACCTGTGAGTCCCGCGGTCATGCGGCCTTTGCCGTCTTCTGCGACTTTGATGGTACCCAAGGCTCCGTGCTGGAGCAGTGTGATTGCCCAGCAGGAACAGCGACGACCCATACGATAATGTTCATTGAGGGAAACAGGTCAGCTGTTGAGTTTTCATTAGTTGAGGCCGAGGGACTCTCGCTCTGCGGACTCTTTGCGAGTACGGGAGGTACATCTGGTTGTGCAGTCTGGAGGCTGTCGGGAGAATAGTCCAGCATCGTGTTAATGCACCTCGGGAGTACGACGGCGTGATATTATAATCACAAAATCCTTCATTCTTCCGCTTTGTTGTGTTGTTGGAACTCACCGCCTCAAAAGGTGCGGTCCAATTGTCTAGCGGAGGCGCAAACGGACAGGTCCCGGATGGCGTTCCTCTCACCTCGCACAACGGCGGAAGTGACCACACGAAAGCGGACCACGGCACCCTCACGTTTCATAAAACGTCTCATATACTCCTTTGTGTACTTCGAAGTTGATCACCTCCTCGACCCACGTAGCTTCGATACCTCAAGGCGTACGCATACCACCTCAAGCCTGCCGAAGGAGCTGGAGCGGATTGGATTGCCATTGACGGAGACGCTGTGAGGCTGCAGGAATGTACGGTCGAGGTGCATCAAGTCTTGGGGAGGGCCATTTCAATGTCTCGAACGTGGAAGACTGGGATGTAGACGGCCAGGAGGGGGCATTTCACGTACAGTCTCGTGGGTGTGCACGGCAGGTTCTTTCTGTAGTGCAAGGACCAGGCTCGGTACCCACAATCCTGGACGTGTGCGCACTCCAGCTGGCACCCAATAATTGCAAGAATTTCGCTGCCTTGCCTGCATTGAAATCCAACGGTCGAACGTTGAAGCGCTGCATCATATTGGCTTCGCTGCACACCTACTGCAACTGTGGCTGCTCACCGCACATGCATGCCAACTGAAATTACTGCATTTTGAAAAAGCGCAGAGAATAAACTTAAAAATTTTGATGAGGGTTACTGTTATTGGGGCTCTCTCCATTCCGCTACGGGTGCTGCTGCAAGGGTCCTCAACCGCGAGTCGATCACACAGCCGTCACGACACAGTTTGCATAGTGCGACAATACTAGCAACTTTGTTTGATAGCATTCGGGGATGCATCGGTTAGTTGTTGCACCAACAGTCTTGTTGCTGATATCTTCCCATACCTCATGGGGAAACCGTGCGTGCTCCAGTTCAGTACATCGCGAGACGCAGCACCCATTCTCCGCCCCAACCATCTCAGCCCACGCTCATGCTCGGAAGAAGGAAACTAACTAATAAGTCAAGACACCAAATTCGCAGCGTTCCCGTCCCGCATCGTCTCACACCTCGCTCAGCTCACTCTCCTCATCCTCATCTCCCTCCCCCTCACTCTCCGCTGCCAGCGCCCGCCTCACCGCCGCCTCCTGCTTACGCCGCTTCTCGGCCTGCTCCGCCGACTGCTCAGCGGCCCGACTGCGCGTTACGCGCCTCTCAGGAGCTGGGGCGGGTGCCGCAGGCGCACGCGCGCGTGCACGGGGCGTTGGCTTGGGCTTGGGCTTGGGCGCGGCTTTCGCTTTCGGAGCGGACGCGGCGGCGGTGTTGGCTGAACGCCGAGGGCGCTTCGCAGGGCTCGGGATAATCTCGACGTGCGAGTCGGAAGACGGCGCGGCATCACTGTTGGATGTGCGGCTGGCGGCCGCCTCGGCTTGGAGCTCAGCGAACGCGGCGAGGGCCTGAGGGGCGCCTCTCGGAACCGATGTTGGGGTAGCCGTTGAAGTCGGAGTTGGGACGGCTTCGAGCGCCTCGTCGTCCTCGAGCGCCAAGCCATTCCCATTCGCATACCGTTCGACGCCGTCCTCCTCCTCTTCATCGACGGCCGTCGTGGGCCGCACGTCGACGCGCCCAGGAATGAGGAACC
This sequence comes from Basidioascus undulatus, assembly GCA_000826855.1. NCBI lineage: Eukaryota > Fungi > Basidiomycota > Geminibasidiomycetes > Geminibasidiales > Geminibasidiaceae > Basidioascus > Basidioascus undulatus. The sequence continues at coordinate 22,401 of JTLS01000065.1, forward strand.
CGCCTTCGGCGCCCTCGGCCTCGTGCCGCGCAAACTGAGCATGTTCTGCGGCGCTCTCGAATGGTTGCTGTAGATCCGAACGCGCCCATCAGCCCACGTCGTCTTGCGAGAATTGTACAAGGGGCAGAGATATGGAGGATGCGCACCTCCGCGTCAGGCGCAGCGCCCTTGCCGTCTTTCCGGTCGTACTCCTCCTGGAGGCGCTGGCGGATGCGCAAACCCTGGACGAGACGCTGCCATCTCTTCAGGACGCGTTCCTGCAGCTTGGCAGCCTCCTTCTCGGCCTGTACAGACGCCCACTCCTCGTATGCCTGCACGTCCCCCATCCGACTCAGTCTCGCGTTAGGTAGGGATCGACGAAGATGAGATGGGAAAGGGACGACGGACATCAAGGACGGCATCTTTCGACTCGGCAGGGATGACGATACCCGTCATGACGGGGTTCGCGCGGCGCTGGCGGAACTCGAAGCCAGTCTGGGAAGTGCAAGCAATGAGCGTGATGCAGAGGACATTGAAAAGGGTGCTCCAGCCATCTACGCACGACAGCCTCGGCATAGTCGATTCCCAGCATCTTCGCGATCTTCGCAATGCCCTTCTCTGTAGATGGAACATACGGCGTAAGATAGGAAGAATGCAGGGCAGAAGGATAGATGATGTGTACGCACGAGGAAGATGCACGCCGCCCTCCGGGAGCATGGAGGGGACGTAGAGGTCGATGTTACCGAAATTGTTTTTCGGGACCTTGCCCTGCGCGCCGAACCCAACTCATCAGCTACCTTCCCATCTCCCCGCCCAAATCGAAATCCTCCGCAGACTAACATCAACCACCGGCCTAGCCCTATACTCCTCCGTCTGCCACCTGGCATACAGTCCCTGGAGCACGTCCCCGCCCCCCTCAGCGACCTGGGCCTCCTGCGCGCGCCGCCTTGCGAGAGTGACCGCGCGCTGCTTGACCTCCTTGAGCGCGTGCTGGCCCTTTCTGAGCTGGCGGCCCACGCGCAGCCAGTTCTCGGGCGTCTTGAGCGCCACGACGTTCGCGCGCGGAAAGACGGGTTCGCCCCGGAACTTGCCGATCTCCGTCCGCGGGTGCACGATCTCTTCCCGCTTGAGGTGGCGCTCGAGGACGTAGCTGATGGGGCGGGGGGGTTAGCGCGGAAGGTGCGTGGGGAGAGGGAAGAGGAAGCGAACAGGGGATGGTCTTTGAAGCCCTGCTGGGACGTCGGCATCCGCTCGGAGATCTGGGACGTCATGAGCTCGGCGTCTTCCGTATCGTCTCTTGCCTGTGCGGCCCCAGCCCTCTCATCAGCACGTGCCCTTAACACCTTCTCGCCGACTAAGATGGAAAACACGCACGAGTCGATAATGCCTCGTCAGATGCTGCACGACGATGGCCCACCAGTCGACGTCCTTCCTTACAGGCGGGCGGAGCTTGGACGTGCGCGCACCAAAGTGCTTCGCATACCGCACCGTCACGTCCTTGGCAAAGCCATCTAGCATCCCACACACCTCCGCGCCTCGTCAGCCTCCCACATGCGCGCTGGTAAGGGGAGAGTGAAGAGGGATGAGAGGAAGGCCAAGTTTACCCTCCTCGAAAGCCAGCACATAGGTCATGCGGTTCGACTTGTCCGAGCTAGGCGGCTCCATGCCCGCGCGCGCGGAGTTGCGGATCTTGTTTCGCAGCGGGTCGACGACGAGCCACTTGCCGTCCGGGCGGGAGAATACTTCTGTCCAGAAGACGGGCGGGGAGGACGGGTCGGGGACTGCCGAGACGCGACGGACCGATCAGTCCTCATCTCAGTTCGACTGGCGCAAAGAAGGAAAGCGAAAGCGCACCGGAGCGTGAGGACGAAGAAGCGGTCTGCTTCGCTGCGCGCTGCTTGCGCAGCCGCACTGTTGGCGCGGCGGACGCGGGAGGCGACCCCGCTGCGCTGCTTCTCGCCGACCCGGCGAGACACTGCCCGTCGCCCCACTGCGCGCGCTCCTGCCGCTGTGCCCACGTCAACGGCGGCGGGGCCTCCTCGACGAACGGCGGCGGGGCCTCCTCGACGAGCTCAAAGTTCGCGTCGTCCTCATCGCCCTCCTCCTCCAGCTCGTCCTGCATAGTCCGTATAGGTTTCTTCCCCTTCCCCTTCCCTTTGCCGTTCGCCTTGCCCTTCCCTGAGGCGGCGGTGGAGGTGATGGAGGAAGAAGAGGAGGAAGACGAAGCGCGCCAGGGGACGGCCTGGAGGGAGACGACGAGGCGGGCGGGGATGCCGAGCGCGCGGCAGAGCGCGGTGAAGAGCTGGGCGGACATGTCGCGCGATCCGCGCATCTGGAGCGCGCGCTTCTGCATGCTCCGCGTCGATCGGATCACCTCCTTCGGCTCGCTGTCCTCGTCGTCTTCATCCTCGCTGTTTCTCCCCACCCACCCAGCGGTGTCAGCCTCTGCCCCGCCCCTTCCCTCCCCTGCGGCAGACGCACCTATCCCGTGCCCTTCCCTTCCCCTTCCCCTTCCGCGCCCGCGCCATCTCCTCCTCCACGTCCTGGAAGCTGCGTGTGCGCAGCGCGTGCAGCGTTGGGTCAATGCGGAAGTGGTCGATCCACCAGGCGAGGAGGCGCTTGAGCGCGTTGTCGAAGCGCCTGCTGCGCTCGACCGGGTCGGGGACAAGCGTGGGCGAGAGCGCGCTGAAGGGCTGCTGGATCATGAGCGGGAGCTTGGAGAGCATCCGGGCCTGGTCGCCGGGTCGTCAGAATGGACTGCTGCTGGGAGAGGAGAGCGGAGGCACGTGTGAGACGGACATGGAGGAGCGGGTCGTTGATCAGCTTGTTGCGTGCTCTTGCATTTGCGATCAGCGCGCAGACGTGCAGCTTGTGCGTTTCGAGGCGGATCGTGCGCTCGAGCTGGGAGAGGCCCTTCTTCCTGTCATCACCGCCACATACACGCAACACAATGCATCCGTCAGCCTCCCTGTCCCACACAAAGCCCTGCCCCCTAAAAACTCACTTGACGCTTCCCTCCTCCTTCGCCTTCCCCTTGCCCTTCTCAAGCGTGATCTTCAGCGCCTCCCGCTCGCGGGCAGCGACCTTGTTCTTCCCTGCCGCTTCCTCCACCGACTCCCCAGGAGCGGGCGCGGGAGCAGGGGCGGCACCGGCGCCGGCGGTGGTGAAGTCGGGAACGTCGACCTCCTCCCAGTCCATGCCCTCGTCATCCTCGTCGGAGGAGGGCTCGGACTCGGACGCGGATGGCAAAGGAGAGGAGTCGAGGATGAACCCGCCTGGGACGGAGGGGTGATGCGTCGTGTTAAGGGGGGTGTGGGCGGTCGAGGAGAAGGCTGTTTGAGGGGAGTAGATGTGAGAGGTTGTTAGCATTCGTTGGGACGCTATCGGTCTTCCTTGGGCGCGGCGATCGCCACGCCAACTCCACCCAGCCTGGTGGCAGACTTGTCGACTACTGCCAGCGTCGATAAACCCCAGTCCAATCCCCGCCCGGTATCTGCCGCAACAACTCCCATTCAAGCTCTCCAAACACCCAGCACCCCAATTACCCAGCACGCGCCGTGCACGCGACCAAGACTCCAGACGCACTGTTCGATGGCCCTACGCCGATCCCGACCTCCTCCATATCAAAGTCCGAGTCCGACATGTTCCCCCTCTCGTATCTCTCCTAGATTATGAGTGTATCTCAAAAATATAGCTGTGTAGAGCGTAGTCTGTGTGGATTGCAAAGAGAGGATGGATGGTGGCTGGGCAAAGCCGCGTTCAACTCGAGCAGCGCGGGAAACCGCCGCCTTGAACCGGCACCCGATGACATCAACTTGGAAGGGGGCATCCCGCCCGCAATCGCACGTCTTCTTGCCTTGTCACTCTCACCTACATGTTCAACGCCCTCCGCAGAACTTTGGTAATCACCGCACGTACCGGGACTAGCAGCAGAGCATACATGGTCAAGTACCTCAGCCAGACCGAGGCGCAGCAGGTGTGTCTCTGCGGGCTTGGAGGTGAGGAAGACCCCCGCTAGCAACGCTGAACAGGCTGGATGGCGGCGAGCAGATCGACGAGGAGTTGATGGGCGAGCGAGGCGCGTACACGCTCGAGCAGGTGCGATCGTTTCCCTCAAGTGTAAACCGCAAAGTGACGCTGAACGAAGGGGTGGATGAAGCTCATGGAGCTCGCAGGCCTCAGCGTCGCCCAGGCCATCGCACGCTCCTACCCGCCCTCGACCCACCCGCGCGCGCTCGTCGCATGCGGACCAGGTAACCAGGTGATTGTCCCAATCCTCATTCTCTTCCGGTTTGCCTTGGATCATAGGGGTGCTGACGACGGATGCGACGCCAGGGAGGCGACGGCCTCGTCGCAGCGCGGCACCTCGCTCTCTTCGGATACAAGCCCACCCTCTTTTACCCCAAGGTCGGTTTCCACTCCTCCAGCTCCCTCCACTCTCCATCTAACACCCCTTCTTCCCTCACCAACAGCCCGGCAGAAACGGGCACTACCAAAAGCTGCTCTCTCAATGCTCCAACTTCCAGATTCCCACTCTCCCGGCAGACGCCGACATTCCCTCCGCGCTCTCCTCGACCGACCTCGTAGTAGACTCCATCTTCGGCTTCTCCTTCTCCGGCGCCCCGCGCGCCCCGTTCGACACCGTCATCTCCGCGCTCAAGGAGCGGTCCTCGGACGGGTCGCTCCCGATCGTCTCCGTCGACATCCCCTCGGCGTGGGACGTCGAGAAGGGCAACGTCGATGAGCGGTCGTTCGAACCGGCCGCGCTAGTTAGTCTTACGGCACCGAAGCTTGGAGCGAAGGAGTTTAGGGGGATTCACTGGCTGGGCGGACGGTTTGTGCCCGGGTGGTTGGAGGAGAAGTACCAGCTGTGAGTGCTTGATTTGGCGAAGGGGGGAAGGGAAGAGAGATGCTGATGCAGAGCGGAGGGGGACAGGAACTTGCCTGAGTACCCTGATGGCGAACAGGTTGTCGAGCTCCCCGCAGGGGTCGCGAACCTTTGAGTGATGAACGAAGCTGACCATCTGCGAGCCCGCTGGGGCCCTTTTCGATCATGAAGCCAAACTACATGCATGATGATTGCACCGCCCCGGATGCCTGCCACTCTGGCTTCGGCACTGTGTTAGGAACGGCTGTGCTCAACACCGCCAGTAACAATGCTGGCAGATCAAAAAGACACCGGGAGTGCGGCCGCCTTGGCAGCCTTCCCAGTGTCGCCCAATCTCGTTAGCAGTGAACACAGACGGCAAAACAAAGGTAGAACGGAGCTCTGGGTGCCAAAAGAATAAAAGAAATGGCCACTGCAGGGGTCGAACCTGCGACTTTGGAGTTCCAAATAAATATTAGCTCCACACTCTAACCAACTGAGTTAAGCGGCCTACGTATGCTTCCTCCTTTATAAACATATGTTGCTTTTTACAGGAAAACTTCCGAACTGACCCATCAGCAATCACCTTTTCACACCTCACACACATCTATCACTACTGCCTACAAGTCCCAGAATATGCGACCAAGCTTCCAATATTTTCAGATTACGTTCCTCAAATCTCCTACGTGCACCCGGCCCGAAGGCTGCCATGCGCGCAACTGCCAATCGAAATCGGCGGCGACCTCAGACAGCTTCAAACACGATACAAGCAACTCCCCCGCCCCATAGACAGATCTGAGAGAATTTGTCCGGTAAAAGTAGAGAGAAGCTGAAAAGGCCGTCGAAAGGGAAAGAAAGAGAGGGAAGGGGAGATTTGAGTTGTGATGCGGTCATGCATGCGCTCCGCGCTCGACGCAGTGCAGGTACTTTCGCCTCGGCTGGCTACTCTTTCGAACACCTCCTGCCTTTTTCTGCATCTCAACACTTCATTTAAGAAGCTTCCACACATTTAAGGAAAAGCGTCATGTCGACTTGGGACGACGTTGCAAGCCACGTACGCAGACCAGCCACCGCTACATGGTCAGACGGACTTGCTCACGGACTTTTCTGCAGGTCGTAGACGTAGGCAACGCCAAGGTCGTCTTCTCCCCCGCCATTACTCATCCTCTTCACCTGACTCAAACCTGTCCCACCCCCAGAACGTCGCCTCCACCATCCACTCCCAATCCGCGCGCTTGCACCCCGAGCTCCCCGCCGGGTCCTCCGTCCCGCGTCGCTCTGCCGCCCAACAAGCAGACCAAGCGATCCCGCGCCTGGCGGAAGCCGTCTCGCAGGAGCTGGGGGTTCCCAAACAGACGGCGATGCAGATTCCCAAGACGCGGGGGCCGCTCGACCCCGAGTTGGTTGTTGCTGAGGTGCAGGCCGACGCGGATATCGCGGCGTCGAATGAGGACTTTGTTTGTAAGTACTTAGTGAAGAGGGAGGGCTGCTTGTGGAGAGCGTGAGGAACTGATTGGAGAGGGCTGTGAGCGGATAGATGGCAGGATCGAGCGCGGAGGCATCGCTGCGAATCTCCAGTCGGCGGGGGCGAAGCTTGAGAATGCGGTTAACCAGCGGGAGTTTGAAGAGACTGGGTACTTTTGAAAGGTGGGGGCCCGATTTTCCAACGGAATATTGGCTATAATGCAATATTTCTCTGAACCGAGCTCAAAGATCTCAGTCTGCCACGAAAGCTTCCAGAGGGAAGGAAGGGAAGATGATGAAAAAGCGTAACACCATCATCATTATGGGTCTTAGCCTCGCCATTGAGCATCGAAGATGCCGTCTCGACTTCTTCTTCTTCAACCGTATAGACCGCGTCTCAAGCGTCGCTCTACTTAGACCCTCCCGCATACTGACCAACCGTCCTCTGCTTCTCTCTCGATTGCGGATTCGCTCGTGCTCATTCGTGTCATGGGTCTTCTCGCGCGGTCGGCGGAATCCATTCGCTTCCATCCTGCTCTTGCCCTCACTGGCCCTCGTCGCATTCTTGCTCTTCTACGAGCCCTCAAGCTCCCAAGACCTGTGCGTTGGTTATGCACCACTGGCGCAGACCAGGTCCGAGTCGAACCTCCCCGGCCGATTCCTCTACACGGCGGTCAACAACTACTTCAAGTACACCAATACGCGGTTGAACCCCGCAGACACGCCGCAGGTGGAGTCACTGCCTGTCTGTGATCGCTCCGCCGAGTCCGCGCATTCAGGCTCATCTTGATGCTGAGATCCCGCGGCAACAGGCACTGGTGAACTTTGGACTCCTTAACGGTTCATTAAGACGTTGTCACTCCTTCAGAGTCTCGATAAACGGTTCGCCTAGCCTCTTACATCTTTTTCGCAAGCTTGCGCTGATGCGCGGTGATCGCGCATGCGAGTCAGATCTCAAGAAAGCTGCTCCTCCCGGGACGTTGCACAAGCTCCTGTATCTGGTATCTACTTCGCTCAGCTTGAAACCCTCACGCTCGATGATACTCCGACAACTCATGTCACTGTCGCTCGCGCCTAATCTCTCGACTCATTGAGAGACGCTCGCACGAAAACCTGGCGGAACATGGCGCGCCGAGTCGAAGGGGGCGTGCCTAATCCGTCTGTGTTCTTCATCGCGCCGTCGGTTGCTGCGGCGTGCACAACGGAAGTTGTGTTCAAGGACGCGCTCCGACGTAAAGCAAACAGCGGGGTGAGAGGGACATTCGTGAAGATTCGCCCTTCAAAACCTACCAGGTGTCCTTTTGATTTCCTTCTACGCGCGGAGCTGACCCGCTCGATGCTCTGTCCGAACAGAATCTCCGCGACGCCTTTCCTGCCCGCCGGGCGTCTAGGTCGCAGCTGCACGCGCTCTTCCCGCCCTTCGCCTTCGAACAGGGATTCCCTGAAGGAGAGGCGAATGAGGCGGACTCTGACGCCCGAGGAGCACGAGCTTCGCGTGCGGGACGTGCTGGACCGCATATTCGACGCCGAAGATAACCGCTGTGCGTATTCTTGACTATTGAGACAGGACCATCTCCAGAGTCACCTGGATGCGTACGGACCAGATGCTGCAATTGTCGCATCGCGAGACGTGTTGAGCAAGGTTCTCAAGATCTTGGGGCATCGCGAGTGGGAGTGGAAAGACGCGCAGCTTGTTCCTGTCCTGGTTAAGGGGAAGCACATTCATTGATGGGGAACCATGCCGTTATACGGGTCTTGGCAGATACCGGCACAGGGTAAGCGATGATCGTGCTAGTCCAATATATAAGAGCCGACTCCATCGTGAGCGCGAGAAAGAGGCGAAGGAGCAGCGCGATGCGATACGATGAGGCGATGGTCGAGGGAGAGATAAAAACGAGGCACGTACGCCGCGCTTTGGCTGCTTCTGCATGGTCAAGCAGCGCAGCTCGCTGCTGCATAAGCGTTCCCTAAAAAATACATGACGCTCGGTCTCAAAGTTTTAGAGCTTAATTGAATTCTATTGAAGAAGGCCTCGAAGATGAAGCTCGAATGCAACTTCGGCAGCACCTTTGCGCAGAGCTGCACGCTACGGGGTGTGCACATCGAGAAGCCCCCGTCCGCCCGCATCACAAGTTCCCACATGCCCTGCAGAGTATTGAAAAATTTTGTGTGTTCTAGTGTCTGTCCCTTTCATTCTTCAGTACCTAGAGGGCATGCACAGGGAGGCACGCTTCTGTGAGCTTTCCGTCCCCAGCGGATTTAACTGCCCACCAAACTCGAAGCGGCGCGATTGTGCCAGCCAAGTTGTGTCCACAAATGAAGTAATTCGCAGATACACGGCGTTTATGGAAATCATACAGCGCATCCGTGTCCAGTCATCATCAGTCAGTGTAACGCAGGCTAATGTCCATCGGAAGGACTGCTGCTCCTTGCCAGCAACTGCACTGCCAGCGCGGAAATCGTTCCGATAGACGGGTCACTAACTTACCCCGACAAACATCCTCCTCAAAATGCAACATGAAGGCACCCAGGTGCGTGCTCCTTCCCCCTTGCTATGCACTGAATCGTTCCGGCAATCCACCGTAAAACCTCTGCGAATCGTGGATCCCGTTTTCTTCCTCAGACACCCAGATCAAGCGACCAAGTCGCACAAGCGCTCTTCGGTCATACACGCACGCAGGTTGGGTATCGATCAATGCGTCGTGCATCTCCCCATCCCCTTTCCCTCTCCCGTCCCTCAACTCCCGCTCTATTCCACCCCAGCCCCTCCCACCTTCGCTCCCCGATCCCATACAGCCAAGAAGTGTGTCTGAATCGCAGATCCTCCTCCCTCCCAGCGCAGCGGAACCCGGCCTACTCCCGCCCCTTCCCAATCTCCGCCCCAATCCTGTAATTGCCGACCTTCGCACGTGCACCCGCCTCACATCAGCCTCACCTTCTTCCCCACCCCTCCCCTGCACAAACCAAACGCTTACCTTATCCCAGTCTACCTTCTCCCTCGTCACCGGCAGGGCGCGGCGGAGCGCGCGGAACGTGCGCTCGCCAAACTCGCCCGCGTACACATCGTTCACGCCCGCTTGATAGCGCGCCTCTTCCTTCGCCAGCGCGTCCACGAGCTTCTTGGCGTCTTGCGCGGTGGACGGGGAGTGGGTGGGGAGGGGGAGCGTCGGCGTGTGCGAGGTGTGGAGCTGGACGTTACCATTCCTGCGATGGGAGGGTGGGGGTTCAGGGGCGGAGGAGGGAGAAGGAAAGAAGGAAGAAGGAAAATTGGGGAGAGGAAGAAGGGACAGGGAAGAAGAGGAGGGAAAATGGAAGGGAGTGAAGCATGCGGAAGTACGCACTCAAAGTAGTGCACGTCCACCTTGACCTTCCCCCTCAGCTCGCCCTTCTCCGCATCCACGCTCCAGGCGCTCCTCCACCGTCCGCTCCAGTAATTCGCATGGCTATACTTGTTTCCCACGATCCTAATCTCCCACCCCTTCTCGCCGTCCTGGCGCGAGTAGACGGCCGCCACGCCGTCGGGGTAGTGCTCCGCGACGTAGGCGAGCACGGCGGCCTCGAGGTGCGCGCGGAACGGCTCGGGGTCAGCGTCGGGGGAGGAAAGCGAGGGAGTGTGCGGGGCGGGGTCGGAGGAGGAGAGGCGCAGGTGGTCGAACGTGAAGGTGCGAGAGGTGCGCGGGTCGAGGTATCGGTTGGAGGGGAGCGCGGCGGCGTCGGAGATGAGGACCTTGTGAGGGGAGAGCGGGGGGTAGAAGGGGTGTCAATAGGAAAACCTTCCAGGCAATGAAGGGAAGAACCGAAGGATGGGAGGAGGCAGGGATGGAGATGCGAAAGGGATGGGAGAGGAACGCACAGGGTGCTCAGACCCAGGCACGACGGTAGTGACGAACTGGTCGATGTTGTACTCCTCAAGCGCAGGCAGAAGGCCCGTCTCGAGCGCAGCGTCATCGTTAATGAGCGCGCGGATGTCTACTCGCCCATCATCCCGCAGTCAGATGAGACTGCAACGAAAGGGGTGCGAGAGAGGAGAGAGCCGGACCGGCAATGATATCGTCGATCTCGCCCGGCGGGGACTGCTTGATCAGCCCCGCGGCGAGGGACGCTTTCTCGGCCGTGCTCGACATTCAGGTGTGGATTGGAAATGGGAAAAGAGGAGTAGAGACGGGGTTAAGGATGGGCGGGCAAAGGTGGGAGGCGGCAAGGGAGACCGGAGGCCAAGGCGCGTCGAGGGCGCGCTCGTGAGCTGGCTGACGCGGGGTGCGCAGTGCAGCTCGGTTACATTGCTTTTGCAGACTGAATGGATGCTCATTCGAAGAAATTACTTGTATGTCGGCTGAATGAAACATCTTGAAAGCCCAAAAGAGGATATATAAGGAGAAGGGTGGGCAGAGCAGAGCTGTTTGTCGCTCTTCCTCTGCCAACGCAACTCGCCTCCCACCTCTCGCCGCCTTCCACGTCCTCTGAGTATGACAGACGTCAGTCGCCCACCAGCTTGCTCGCCCACCTCCTTGCCTAATCTCGCATACCTCTTCGTCCAGCTGGTATTCCTCCTATCGCCATCCCGCTGCGATGGAAGCGAACGGGATCGAAGCGTGGATCCGCGACATCCCACCCATCACCCGCACCTGGGTCGCAGCCAGCGTCGCAATCTCGCTCGCAGTCGTGCGTCCGGGCCCACAGTCGCACTCATCCTGGCGCTAGCGCTTACAATGGGATCGGGAGAGAGCAGCAATGTAAACTCCTCACGCCCCTGCAGCTCTACTACTCCTGGACAGCCGCATTTGTGAATGGACAGGTCAGTAGGGGAACCCCGGCAGGTCGTTGGCTGCGAGTGAGCTGACCTCCTCCCCACAGCCCTACCGCGCCCTCACAACCTTCCTCTTCTTCGGTCCGCTCTCCCTGGACTTCGTCTTCCACCTCTTCTTCTTCCTCCGCTATTCCCGTTCTCTCGAAACGTCCTCGCCCGCCCCCTCGCCCAGGTCCTCGTACCTCTTCCTCCTCCTCTTCCTCTGCCTCGCCCTCCTCGCGCTCAACCCGCTCCTCAACCTCTACTTCCTCTCCTCCTCCCTCTCCGCCGCGCTCGTGTACCTCTGGGCGCGCGCGAACCCGTCCACCCGCATAGGGCTCCTCGTGTTCGTCATCCGCGCGAGTTACCTCCCCTGGGCGCTCGTCGCGCTCAGCTGGGTGGTTGTTGGCAATTGGAGGGCGGCCGTGACGGAGCTGGCGGGCATTGCGGTGGGACATGTGTGGTGGTTCGGAAGGGAGTGGTGGAGGAGGGAGATGCAGAGCGGGGGGAAGAGCTGGCTTGAGACGCCGAGGTTCTTGTGAGTCGCTGTTTCTTCCCATTCATAGTCTGCCTCATCCCAAGCACACCCTCGCTCATCACCTGGTTTCCCTCCCCTTCCTCCCCTTTCCTCTGGCCTCCCCCAGAGTCCGCCTCGTCGACGGCCCCCACGTCCCCCCGCCCGCACCAGCGCAGCGCCGCTGACGCCTGAGGCTCGCACACCTCGCACTGCATGAACGAAGTGATACCCAATGCTGCCTATGCGTGTATGCGTGCCTGCGTGTGCCAAAACGGCTCCCTTGCGCGGTTTCCTTCCAGCCTGAGAAGTGGGTGCTTTCCTGGTGACACCCAGGCGGCCCACTCGCTTTCTCGTCCCCGCCCTTTTCAACCTCTATGGCTTTTCTGATGTAGCCGCGCCATACGATCCACTGCCTTAAGTCTACTCTTGAACTATCTGAACCAGGTCTTGAGGGCAAGACTCCGCTCCCCACTGGCCAACTTGACCACTTCTCGAGTCGAGCACCACGTGAGCCCAGCCTTGCAGTTCTCGTTCTTTCGTTCTATCTATGCGACTTATTCCTTACAACCAACAACACTATTGATGAAGTTTTGAGCAGTGTAACCCTGCAAGTCTGGACGAAGCGTGACTGAAGATTTGAGCCGGACTGCGCTGCGATAAAAGCAGCTGGGGAGCAGAGCAGCTGCTGCTTTTGGCAGCCTTTGGCTGGGTGAGGAATGCACTCCCTCATAGTTTCATAGTGCAGTCTGAGTGTACAGAAGTCCTAGCTAAGCTCTTCAAGTCAGGCTGAAGATCCGAACAGAAGTCGTTGCTGTTTCCCTCAGGCTCAAAAAGGCTGCCAGGGTAGACCTTGCTGTTGCTTTCAAGCTCGCTCGCTTTTTGCACCTAAACACAACCAACATAAGCTCTGAACAATTTTTTCCGTGTATTCTGCTAGCAACTTTGAGGGCCGTGATTGCTCGGGCCAGGTTAGCCGCGAACCAGCTCACCTGCCGAAAGTGGGCTCTCGGACGGGCGCCCTAGAATCTCACACAAGGAAGTCTTGCAACGTCTCAAGTAGGAATACCTCCGAGGTGAATCACATACGCTCTGGTGGGCTCGCCTCGGGGATCTTCGTAAGAGCTGAGTGCTTTGCTGGGCAGAGAACTGCTTCTGGTACACCCTGCTCACGCCCAGCGAAGGTGGAGAGCTGCCGAACCAAGCCTCCGGAGAGACAGGTACGCGCGCGCGCCTTGTTTTGTTCATATTTACCACATAGTTGTATCGCACGCGAGAGCTCTGGGTGGCGGCGAGCGGACGAGATCACTGCGCTCCCAAAAGCAGGACTGACTCTCCCTGTGGGGGGTTGATGCAGGCCAGAGCTGTGCGTTGGAGCCCCCTTTATGAATGCGGGAAGTAATATTGGTGTATTATGCTGAGGTGCAGATGGGTAGCCGATATCGTCTTGATGCGGGACTGTGAGTTGACTATACTTTACGTTGTGTGCAGTGCTGTGTCTGATGGGCGCTCACTACCACAATTCCAGTCCAGGAGCGGTTTGCAGACACCGGCAGAATGGTAATGAGACCTATGGCTATTCAAATTTCAGAAGTGAGCTCTGCATCTTGGGCTTGCGGGTTTGGTCGAGGGCCGGACTGAAGTCCTTCCACTTCCCAGCGGCCTGATCGTGAGCCTCTTGTCAATAGGCACAATGGCGA
>JTLS01000649.1:0-15303 GCA_000826855.1 Basidioascus undulatus
CCGTGCCCCGGGAGGGACATAGGCGTTCGGACCGCGGACGACGGCACCGTACCTGAGTGAGGAAAGAAGACGATGAGAAGGGAGAAAAGGGGAAAGGAGGGGGCACTCGTCTTACTTGTCTTCCTCGCCCATCCCTGAGTCGTCGACCTGGCCGCGCTCCTCGAGAATGTGGGGATTGGAGGAGGCCGTCTGCCACGACCCGACAACCCGTCAGCAAGCGAGTCCCGTTCCACCTCACCCTTCCTCCCTCCCCTTCCCCAAAAGCCCAGCAAGCAAGCGAACCACTCACGCCCATGATCTCCCTGGCGAGCCTGTCAGCGCGCTTCTCGCGCTCCTTGTAGTCCTTCCCCGAGCGGTCGAGCTTGGTTGTGTAGAGCTCCTCGTCGAAGTCGGTGCCGATGCCGAAGAGCTGCTCGTTCGCCCGGAACTGGTCCCAGCCGCCGATCTTGCCCTCGAGGCCGCCCACGGGCGCGGCCATCGGGTCGTCGTCTGCCCATGAGATCGGGTCCGCCGAGGAGGAGAGGATGGCCGGGTCGTTCAGCAGGGGGGGAGGGGACGGCTGCCACGGCTGCAGCTCGCGCTCTTGCAGCGGCCGAGGCGTGCCGGAGATCTCGGTGTCGGTGCGGAACGCTGTGAGAGAGCAGCAGGCTTAAAGGATGAGCAGGTGCTCTCTAGCTCTTTAGCGTAGGGAAAGACGCACTGTCCCGCTCGTCGGAATCGAGATCGACCCCGACCGCCTCGAGCTCGTCCAGGTCCTTGGCGGGCACGATGAGCGTCGGGCGCAGGGGCGCGGGCGTGCTGCCCTCGGCGGCGCTGTCGCCGCCGCTGACGAGCCGGGCGGCCTTGAGGACGACGCTGAGCTCGCCGTCGGTGTGCGCCGAGGAGAGGATGCCCTCGTGCCGCTGCCCGAGACGGGTCGTCACCGAGACCTTGGTGCCCTGCATGCATCATCATCAACCCCCACCAAACCAAACACGTGTTTCCACCCCACTCGTCTCATTAGCCTCGCGCACTCCCGAGCAGCCGAGGAAGGGCACTGCACGCACGATGAGGTTCATGATGAGGAACAGCACGCGGTCGTGCATCGCGCGCTTGGCCTGCTCCTCCGCCGTGGGCGCGTACGTCGCCTGCGCGGGCGTCGGGAACGCGTTGCCCACGCTCGGGGGCGGCGCGCGCGGGGTGTTGTTGTTGAAGGAGGGGAGTGGGCCGTTGGAGTTGCCGCGCCAGCTGCCGCGTCTGTAAGCACAGGCGATCAGCTAGGTGCGAGATGGTAGCGAGACAGGCAGGCAGCGGGGAGGAAGACGCACCGCGAGTTGGGACCGAACGAGTCGTGCCCGCCGCGGCCGCCTCGCTTTCCGCGCGTTGCGGTGGTCGCCATTGCTGGAGTGGGATGCGGTGTGAATATGTGTAGTGGTAGGATGTGCAGCTCGCAGGGTGTAGGCTGCTAAGGATGTGCTAATCCAAGAGGACTGCGCGCCTGATCAGTGATCGGTGGGTGCTCGTCGTCGTCGTCGTCGTCGTACGCTCCTCGGTCCACTATGGCGGGCGGTACAGCGGGAAGGGGTCGGGTGAGGGGGTGCCGGGAGAGAAGGCAAGCGAGGGCGAGGGACCGAGCGGGGAGCTGAGAGCCCGGCGGGGTGTCTCGCAGTGGGCTGCTGCTGAATGACGCGGACTACGCGTCTGAGCTGGCGATAACAACAAGATAAACCGGCCCGGAATTGGTGGGGAGGGCAGGAGGTGGTGTGCACCGGGCCTGCTGCTGGGGAATATGCAAGCTAGATGAGGGCGCGCGGGGTGGGCAAGACACCGGGGCCGCTTGGCGCGAGGGCGTTGGCAGTGCTCAGCCTACGAACAGCGAGGGAGCGCGTGCACAGGCGCAAGTCCAGCCCCTTTCGGTGAACGACCTGAATTCAGAATACCGACGGACTGAAACGCCTGCGTTTTCTTTTTCACACTCAGCTTCATTATATGCAATATCAGGCAGCAGTACTCGGTATCTCGAGACATCGGAAGGCTTTGGAGTGGCAGGACTGATTTAGAAAGACCAAGAAATCCGAGATGTGCTTTCAGCTGAATCCCTTGCATGTCCCAAGTTTGACAGCGTTGTCGAGCCCCCTGCCTTCGTTACAGTTGTTCTCCTTTCAATTCTACCCCAGTCCCTCTACAAACTGGCTATTATGAACCTGTTGATTTCTGTAGTCGACAAGCATCGGACGTTCAACAACGATGTCGACGTTGCGAGTGGAGAAGACGCTCTGAAGTGGAGGCAATTCGGCAGCGCTTCAACACCTCCGCTACCTATCGCACCGATAGCGACCCTCGCTGGCGATAGGCTGCCACCGCTGCCCAGCGTCTCCAGCTCAAAAAACTATTACCATCCGATCAAGCACCATATCAGCTCCTTCAAACGTAACCAAATACCGAGAAGACTTGATATCTGCGTCGTGGGTGAACGAGCGTTGATCGACGGCAGGTAAGATGACGTCGTAAAGAGGCAACCTCCTCAGCTCCTCCAGTCCTTTGGAGAGGCACATCAGCGTCCCCATATCACCCTCCCCTTGGTCGTCCCTCTTGTTCCCGTTCTTCCGCGTACCACCACCCAACGAACTAAACCATCAACATGTCCACCCAGGTGCGCCCTCACCTCCCAACCAGAAGGACGACTTGGCTCACCCCTTCGGGAGCAGCACACCTTCAACCTCCCCGAGGGCCTCCCGCCCATCTGCTTCGCCTTGCATGAGGCCAAAACCAAGAAGCGTGCGTCTCCTTCCCTTTCCTCTTTTCTTCTCACTCCCCCTCCACTTACACTTCCTCGGAACGCAGAGCTCTCCTTCGAGCAGATCGCGAAGGAGATCGGGCGCGGCGAGGTGCGCTTTCGTTTCTCCCTCTCATTGGTTGAGAACTTGCAGGGGACTCACGCTGGGATCGACTGGATGGCAGGTCTTTGTTGCCGCCCTCTTCTATGGCCAGGCGAAACCGGAGAAGGAGGAGTGCGTGTTTCGGGATTGTGCGTAGGGAGGATGGGGGGGCTGATGGGGGAGGAGGAACAGCATCACGAAGCTCTCGAAGGTGCTCAACATCCCTGAGGACCACTTGACCGCGCAGGTACGTCTCCCCTTCCCCCTCAAACTCTGGTTGAAGAAGGCATAGCTCACCTGAGGGACGTGGGATCCAGCTCGGCGAGCACTTCTACCCCTCCAAGGGCTCCCTCGGCCACGGGCCCCCCACGGATCCGACGCTGTACCGTGCGTCTTTTCCCTTCTCCCTTCCGCCTTCTCCTCCCCTCCCCCTTTTCCCTTTTCCTTCCCCATCGCACCCTGACTCTCTCCCGCTCAACAGGCCTGCACGAGATCATGCTCGTCTACGGGCAGCCCTTCAAGTCGCTCATCAACGAGAAGGTCTGTCCATCCTCCCTCCCCTCCTCCCCTTCTGCCCTTCTCCCCTTTATCCCTTTCCCTTCTTAGCGCCACCGCTGACGCCCGGATACGAACACCAGTTCGGCGACGGTATCATGAGCGCCATCGACTTCACCGCAGACGTGCAGAAGAAGGAAGACCCGAAGGGCGACCGCGTGGTGATCACGCTCGAGTGCGTCTTCCATTCCCTCTCTCCCTCCCCTCCCCTCCGCTTTTTTATCTTTCGATCTGACACCTCGTCTCTGAAAACAGCGGGAAGTTCCTGCCTGTACGCCTCCCTCTTTCACCTTCCAGAAAAAAACGAGAAACACGCTAACATCCTCATCCCTGGTTCTTTCTCGCACGGTGCAGTACAAGCGTGCGTCCCTCTTGACCCTCCTCCGGAAACGAAATGGAGGAGATCGCTGACTTGAGTTTGTATCTTGAAACGCTGCAGGCTGGTGAAAGCTTGGTTCAGTATGAAGATATGAGTAGTGAGAGAAAGGAAGCGAAGGGATTGTAGAACGAGAATGAGTGATTGAATGCAAGTCTGTTTATTGGGTTCTTATTGAGCTGCTTGCATACCTCGTGAGATGGATGGGTCCCACGGACAGAAACTCAGACGAGAGCCCTGGCTGTATCTTGTGCCACGACCTGCCCGGTCGTCTCTAAGGTGAGCATGGTTGGGATCTCTTTGATGGTGGTTTCAGCGTTTGCATTGTGTGTATTAACTATCCTCAGATAATCGAGCCGAGGTAGACGAAATGAGTCACAGTCGGCATGGAAGTAGTCGATGTCATGGAAGACAGCCACGGCGGTGCCGCGACTAAGTATAGGCCGCAGCTTATGGGTCTGCTATGGTCCGTGTGTGCTCAATATGTAAAACTTACGCAAGTGGTAGTCAAAATAATCCTTACTGAAACACATCAGCCGCGTTACCACAAGTTTGCGAGAGACAAGAAACGCACCTGTTCCGCTGCCCACGACCTGCATCGCCTTCGGCTTCGCTACGTTGCACTGTTGTTCTCAGAGCTGAGGTAGAACGCAATAAATCTCGGGGAGACGCCGGGCACATCGCTCGTCAGGACGAGAGTTCGCATCCCTTCTTCTTGTTCTTCTTGTTCTTCTTATCTTCTTCTCTCTCCTCCCCTCCCCTCCCGCTTCCGTTTTACCCCTTACCCTTGAACTCTGCAAGATTTCCGGGAAGAATGAAGAAGGCTGGCGGCTCCGCTCGCGATGTCTTACGCACAGCCCCAAATTTCGTCGTGTTGGGTGCTGGGCACACGAGCGCAACAGCCGTGCACGACAAATGGGTGCATGTCATCTTCCACAAGGGACTTTCCCTCCAGACAGCCGCCAGCAGTGTCTTCATGCGATATCAACCAAGAAGCATAAAGACACAGCGTAACAGCCAAAGTCGCTAACACGTTCCCCTAATGAGACCCGCCACCCCGACCGTGATGATTCCCTTCAAGCGGACCGCATCGTATATAGGACCAGAGTAGCGGACGTGCAACAGAGCACAGCGACCGAGAGGCGAGGCAGATGTTGCTAAGGGACGCGTTGTCGGGCGGTTCGCGGGGAGAGGGCCCGGGGGTGGGAAGCAAGTATCGAGCAATCTCCGCGAGCGTCTCGACAGGAAGTTGAGATGGCGGCATGCCAGAGTCACCAAAAGAATTGATCGAAACCCGTCAGCCAAGAGACGGACGATCGAAATGTGGCGCGCTTTGCACGGCAGGGTGGGGTGTTGGTGGGTGGGCGAACAAGGACGAAACACGAAAGGAAGGTTCAGACGAGGGCAAGGTCGACGAGCGGCAGTCGCTCTGATTGTCAATGAAGCCGTCACATACTCGATATATATGCGAGCATTTTCGGGCAGGCTTGCTACTTGGATTGAGTTTCAGATTAAACGAGAAAAAGGAGCAAGAGCTTGGCCCGCAGTTTGACAGTCTTGTGTGCAGCGTCACGGCAGTCGGGCGCTGCTCAGCCGCAGGCACTTGCCCTGAGCGGGTAGGCCTTGACAAGGCCGTAGGTGAGTTTTTGGCGTGGTGTATTCGGCCCTCGCTGACTTGGAAGTCTCTGCATGAACACGTTGTTGCTTCTCGTATTGCCTGACTTCGTGCATCGCGACCGCCTGTTCATCACTAATCCCACCATCTCACCCTTCCATCGGACTTCACAGACAGCTTATCAGCTGCACCTCAAACTTTGCTAAAAATGGCTGTGCCTGTGAGCAACAGAACACGTATTGGGCATGTTGCCCGAAGTCCGCAAAAGCCCTCCGTTCTTTTATTCTCATTTGCATTGCGAAGGAGACATGGTTCTTATGAATAATCCCGGTGCCTTTAGACATGCTCATTGGCGACGGGCGGACATATGGCAGTGAAGCAGGCCGAGCCATTCAGGTCGGTTTCGACCGCGCAAGCTGAAACTGTGCCCCCGCGCCGGACCCCCAGTCCCGAATGACACGGTGAATGAGCGCAGCCCTCTTGACAGACTCACTGGCGACGGGGGCAGTGAAGCAGTGAAGCAGTGAAGCAGTGAAGCAGTGAAGCAGTCAACCACCGCTGTCGAAGCTGGCATTCCGGGTCCACCGCCCAAGCTGAAAGCTGAACCTGTGCGCAACGGCCGGCACCCAAAGTTCGGAAGCACCCTCAATACAAACCCGAAAATTTTGTAAAGATTCCCAAACACACTTACAGGGTCGTATCGTATCCCAAGTCCACATACCTCCTTCGAAATAGACGCTCTGTGAGTCGAGCGAACTTGCCCTGCGTTTGTACGCGGCTGGTTTCTGTGCGCCGTGGTCGGAGGGGTTAAAACCAAGCTAGATCTTGTACGAAATGCAGAAGGTATCCAGGGAGGCTGTTATTGCAAGCCGACGACAGCTCAACAGAAAGCGCATGGTAATGCAATGGTATACTGTGATACAATGGGCGGTGGTACAACGATGGAGCGCACACAATGCGAGGGTAGAAGTACAAGCGACGGGTCAAATCAGGCGTACTGTCATCGAGAGCAGAATGTTAGCTGAGCTTTGCGGACCGATAGGTCAATGGACGTACGCGAGTCCAGGTGCCGCGGGTCATCCAGCTCTCGGTCTGCTGGTCCTTCTTGTCTTTCGGACCGACTGTGGACGCACTCAAGGATCAACATCACAGCCAGGAAGAGCACCAAGGCGAGGGAGGAACGCACAAATGGACTGGACGGCATCGCTCCGCGGCTTCGCCACCGAGCTCTCCTTGAGCGCGGCCGCAACGGCCTTGCGCGCCCCCAGAACGACGTCACTAGTCGGGCCGAGCGCAGGCCCAACGACGGGGGCCTTCTTCGCCTTTTTCGCCTTCCCCTCTCCCTCCCTGTCCGCCTTGCGCTTCTTCTTCTTCCCCTCGCCCTCCGCTTCCCGCGCCGCCAGCAGCGCATGCAGGAGCGTGAGCTGGTCCTCCTCCTTCGGGTTGAGCTCCACGACGTCCTTGGTCGGATCGTACCGCGCGCCCGTCGTGGGGCACGTCGGCGTGTCGGAGGACGAGATGGCGCGCAGGCCCGCCTCGGAGAAGACGCAGCCGGACGGGCGGAGGTAGACGAAGCGGTGCATGCCGTTCATCTCCTTGAGCGTGAGCGGGCAGACGAAGGGTGCTTTGGTGGGTGCGGAGGAGTCAACGGGGGCGGTGGTGGCGGAGGGGGAGAGGGAAGGGTTCGGCGTGAGGACGATCTGCTTCACATCCTGTGTATCCTCCCGGTCTGCGTGAGAAGGCTGCGGGAACAGCGGGTGCGGTGTACACGACTTACCTTCAGGGACCGGATATGCCCGCAGATCTTATCCCCATCGCCATATGCAGACTTGTCCAGCAAGTACTCTAGCAGCGCGTCCTTGTTGTAGAGCTTGCCGAGCGCGCACGCGACGACAGGCTCCTGGAGCGGCTTCTGCTCACCATACCCGTTCGTGAGTTGCGCGCATCTTCACCGCTGTAGGAAGTGCTCAACGAACCTTGGACAAGGCGCAGAAGAACCACTTTGCGGCGCGGGCGCTGTCCTCGTCGCGCTGCTCGGGCTTCTTGCGGGTCTTGACCAGCTCCGTGCGCTTGACAAACGAGCCACCGTCATTACCCTGCGGGAGGAAAGGAAGCTCAGCAACTTCAGATAGTCTCCGAATCGGAGCTCCCGTACCATTGTAAACTGTTATAAACGAACGGAGGATGGGGGACAGGAGGGAAAGTCGGAGGGTGATGGTGGCGAGATGGTGAGCGTCGACGCGGGCGAACTTTGGCAAAACGAGTGGATTCGGGGCCGTGGGAAAGGCTGATGCGGCTGCGTGTTCATTTCAGTGCCTCGACCTAGTTTTGCGGAATTGTGGAGCTACAAAAGAATGCAGGGTGGTCTGGGTAAGAGTACCAGCCCAGGTTGGTTTCAGTTTCACATTAATGGGCCACTGAGTTTCACGAAGTGCCTGCAGCCGAGGCAGCGGCTGAGGTAGCTCTGTCCTCATTCTGCTCACCATCGATGCGTGTCGCTCGCTAACACGAGAGCATCTGCAGTTGGGAGTAAAAGAGGACAGAGATAGCCGATGGGTCGGCTGGAACATTAGGGCAGCGGTGAGAGGGCTCAAACAAGACAAGGAACTTGAGCGAGGACCATGACTGCCGCTCTTTGACTGCGCTTGAAAGCGGCCAGAGCTGATATGACTATAAAGTACAAAGATATTAACCAATAATGCAGGTAAAGGAACCTTCGAGGGCTTTACAACTTCTTGTGATTGATTTGTCTCAGCTACATGTTCACCACCACCGCCCATCGTCTGCCGATGTGAACGCAGTACGCTGCACACGACAATCAAGTCAGGAATTTCGCAGAAGAGCATGTTTGTCCTGCCCAACGTTCGCCGAAGACACATCTTTACATAACGCGAGAACGACACCTGTCTACGTTGTCTTATCAGCTGCGTCGGGATCCCGCATCGACCCACGCACTTCTGGTGTGGACTCGCGGGAACGCAATGGTATGGAGTAGATAAAGCAGGGCACTATTTCTCAACACAGTCCCTCTTGCGTTCATTATCTTAGCTGAACTTACCAACCCTGAACGATGTCGACGTCGCCTCCCTTCGATCCGGCTGTTCACCTGGCTTACGAGCCGCCGAAGGCAGCTGAACTTTTAAGACCCTTCACAAAGTGGTATCTGACAGCCCTGTTTTTATGAGTAGTCTGTTCTTACCATGAAAGACCTCGGCCTCTCCGGCCGGGGCGAGATCTCTCACATCGCCGTGACCGACCCGTTCCCGCTCTTTACGCGCGAGGGCGTCGAAGCCATGCGTGCGGAGATCTTCACGCCGGAAGTACTGAAGACTTTCAGGGTTTCTTCAAGCAGTAAGGGGACTGGCAGTTGAAAGCTTCCCGTCTGAGGTGTTGACGAGAATGCCTGTCGCGATAGTCGCCAAATGCCAGATCCGGGGCTTCAACGACTCGACGCCGTTCATCAACGCCGCCTGGACATCACCAGAGCTGCTCAGGGCAGTGTCCGAAGCGGCGGGGATGGAGCTGGTGCCCATCATGCCAGTGTGTCATCTTCACCTCACTCTTTTCCCCTTGTCAGCCCTTCCACTGTAACTCACCGCTCACCGCATCCCCCTCAGTACGAGATCGCGCACATCAACGTGCAAGTTGACGGTGGTGCCGGAGCGCTCGAGAATCTCAGGCCGCAGCCGTCTCCTCCCCTTCCGGGACTCACGATGAGCGACAGCGACTCGAGCTCATCGTCGGAAGAGGACGAGACAATGGACAATGTCGCGACTTCCGTGCACTGGCACCGGGACTCGTACCCCTGGTGAGGCCACATTGTGTACTAGGTGAAATAGGTTTGGAGAAAGAGCTGAAATGAAAGCTTTGGCAGGGTCTGCGTCGTCATGCTCTCTGACGTCTCTACCATGCGCGGCGGCGAGACATGCATCGTCAAAGGAGACGGCACGATCGTGCGGACTCGCGGACCTCAACTGGGCACAGCTGTGATGATGCAGGGTGGGTCTAAACTTATGTGAATTGCGGGAAGTTATTTTGCTGAATTTCGTGATCCCAGGGCGGTACATCGACCATGCGGCCCTCCAAGCTCTGGGCGCAAGCGAAAGAGTGGCCATGGTGCGGCATCTCCCTGGACGTTTTCATATTCAGGCTGACACTGATCTTTTCGCTTCCATAGGTCACCTCCTTCCGGGCGAAAGACCCCCTCGTCCCCGATGACTCAGTCTTGACCGTGCGCTGTCCATCCCTCTATCCCTCATTTAACATTATGCTTAATGTAAATGTACATGTGTCCCATAGACGATTCGCCCTATCGCGAACCTGGAGGAGCTGTACTACCGTGAGTCCAAACGCCAACGCTCTGCCTAGCTTCTCATTCACCATCAGACAAAAAATTGCAGAGTGGTCCTCATACCGCCTCGAGCTTCTCGCGGCACGCTTCGAGGCCAAAGCGAAGGAGCTGCACGAGTTGAAGAAGCGCAGCCCGGGATGGGGCCACCCGATCTTTGATCGAGCGCAATTCAAAGAATGGGCTGTAGGGCAGGTCGCGTACCTTCAGGTGCGTACTGAATTAAAGGAACAATGAGGCTCGTTTTGCAGGAATTCTAATTAGTGGGGTGTTGGGGCAGAGGACGCTCGATGAAATGGTCTGAGGGCCATCCTCCGACGCAGAGGGCTTATTTGTGTTACATTGGGTTGATGAGAGGATACAGGCTGGGAGCTTGTATTGAAGGACGTGTATGAGGGAAAGCGGACATGAAGGCGCGCTGTTGAACGAAACCACGCGCAGCAAATCAGTGTGCACTACTGCCCTTGAGCTCGAAGCCCTGCAGTACCATATCGAACCCTCTTGGGACTTGAAACGGCCTCTGATGATTCGAAACTCAAGAAACCCAACGGCACGGCCTAGCCTTCGACAAGGGAAGCAGTTGAATGTTCCACAGCGGATCTGAAATTTCGTAGACAGCACGCCTGGGCAACAGGACCAAAGTGGAGCGCATTGACTGAGAGTCGCAAGTTTTGAACGGCGCGAACAGGCTAGCTAACATCAGAACAGTTTGTTTTAAACCGAGTAAAGAAGGCCACCGCCTCGACTGCTAAACATCAGCGCCTCCATGCCCGAGCAACATGGCCCGACAGGGGGAGGTGTCGCACAATTCTTTATATTCTTTTTGAAAACACTTGTATAAGGTCTCTCTGGAGCTGTAACCTGAAAGTCTGCCCCCATTCGATGCCGTTGCCCACTTCGCGCGGAGGTGTGTGAAACGAGGACACTCATCGTAGGCGCTCTGTGGATCACTGGGTCGAAGATACACCCTGCCCTTGGGTCTTGGGTGTACCCACTCAAGGCGTGGCGGTGCGGCCGCGGTGTCGGTCGCGGCTGCGACTGTCACAGCGAGATAAGAGTCGGTCGCGCAGAGATAAGCAGGCTGTGATGGCATGTTTCAATGCCATATACGCCTCCTCACGGAAGCTATCAATAAAGAGATGCCCGCTTACCGGACATCTCAAAGAACGCTGGCCGACACGGGAACGGGCTCGACAAGCCATTTCACGGCCGCACTCACGTCGCCTCGCACAGCACACACTCACATAAAGCGGCCACCGATATGAGAAATGTGGCAGAATATTGAATCTGTGGATAGCTGCCCTAAAATTCGAGTCGCGTTGAAAGCAGCAAGCCTCCTGTTCCCAGCAACCTCGCGCTGCACTTGTCTTCGTTTTGATCTTGCCCTGCCTTTCCTTGGCACCATCACTCTCTGGCACCAAAAATCTAAGAGCGCCTAGAGGACCATCATTTGGAAGTCAGGTATCACCTCCATGAGCGCGGTCATATACAGCGTGGGTGAGTGCGAGGCTGATGCTGAACTCCAGCCCCAGAACTGACCCTCGTCGGACTCGCAGGAGGACTCGCACCATGTCCGTCTCCAAAAAGACAGTCGGACTGATTCTATCCTTATTCGCGGTCTGTAAGTGACTTTTGCAAGCACCGCCCCACGGCTATATCACACCTTGCTTACCCGCACCTTCCCAGTCGTATTCTGCATCCTCCTCTTCACCTACCTCTTCCTCCGCAAACGACGCTACTTCCGACAGCAAGGCCAGCGCAGCTTAGATTCCGAGGACGTACGCGACGAGGGTGGGCCAACGGCGATGCTGCCAACCCTCGAGAAGCACCAGATCACGCTCGCGCTGGAGCGCTCGGCGTCGGTCGACTCTCAGGTGCTGGAGAAGCTCGGGGCGATCGCGGAGGCGGAGGAGGCCAGGGCGAAGGAGGAGGAGGACCGAAGAATGTTGGTTCGGGGGAGTGGGCATTGTGGCGTCTGAGAAGTATGTCTAGGCGGGATACCAGTTGATTTTACTTGCTGCAAGTTTGTGAGGGCCTGAAGGCCACGTCTTGTGGCTGTGGCCGGCCTTACCGTCAAGCGGATGTTCACCGTGCTAGATAGTCAAATGGGGTTACTGTACAGTGAACAGTGATGCTCAGACTCGAGCAGCATTGTTGTCGAGGATTCATGAAGTCCCTATCCTCTCCTAGACCATACACACCTAATCGCGAAGAGACTTTGTCGCACACTTGCTCTTCTTTGCCGGCGATGGTTCGGGGAAAGTATTCCATGGAAGACTTATTACTGAATGTTTCATGTTTCTATTTCATTATGAGCATGCAAAATTACGGAGGCTGCTTGTTCGATGCAACGGTCTCGCTTCACAGACGGCCAAAACTCAGTCAAAAGTGCTTGCCGTCTTTGACATAAACCCTAGTGAACTTCGGTGCCTACGCTGTGCGCCAAGATCAGCATCATTTGTGCGTCTCTATCGAAGATTCCAACTGTTACGGCATTGACGACGATTCCGCTCTTCTGGCGCCTTCAAGCTCCAAACCAGGGGTCGCTCCGTCCTCATTCTCCGTCCTCGTGCCGCAGTCACATAAACCCTCGACAATGCAACATCTTGAAATTGAAGCGGTCTCATGGTTCACCCTCATCATAACACACTCACTCCGAGTTCCAGCAATGACAGCCGCAATTTCCGACCAGCATGCCTACACACCGAGCGGGCGCGAAACACCAAGCGCACCAAGCGGTGCTTCGAGGCGAAATCTCTTGAACGATGCGCAGCGCTCCGATGCCTCCCTCTCGACCCACGAGTCGGCCCACATCCATCACCAGTCACACCCACTCTCATGGCGGCACATCATCAAGAAGCCTGTTGTGAGGCAGTGCGTTCCGAGTACCAGCTGTGTTGTCGAGTGACTTGATGCTCCTCTCTGCGCGTTTGAAGGTGTATCCAAGACGGCATGCTCATCTGCGAGGGACGCTCGCGGGAGGCGAGTAATGTTGAACTGGCTTCCGATGTGAGTTTCTCATGAACTCCCTCTCACCAGAAACCGGCGAGTCTGACACTCCTCCTCACACAGCTCATTTTCGTGGGACTGTGGGTGTGGAGACTTCCTCCCTCGTGGCCTAGCACGACGCCAATTCCTGCCCACCAGCATCCACATTCTCGCCCACTCCGCTGCAGAGCCACCGTCGGGTGTCAACATTCTCAAGTTTCTCCTCTTGTACCCCGCTTGTGCGTCCCACAGCTGACCTCGGGAGCACGATGGGCTAACCGTTGCTTGCTACCGTAGGCATGTCTGGTCCGACACCCTCAACGTCCGCTAAAAGATCATATCTCGAGATTTTTCTCTGGAATTTGACCCTCCCCCTTCAGTTCATCAATACCTCCGGCACCGACGACCTCCCGCCGCGGCTCGCCATCCTCGCGATCATGCTGACGCTTCTTGGTTACTCCGCCAACGGATCTGGCGTGCAATTGGAGAAGCATGAGGGGAGCTGGGAGTTCGGCCATGGCTCAGTCAGCGAGGTCAGGGCGGCTGTCGCGTGCTTCCTTGTTGCGAAGGCGTTTAGAAGTGCGCAAAGCATTCCGGCCTCTTTTTCTACGGGCTTCGCCTCTGACTTCTCAGCCGCGGATTAACTGCCGTCGGACTCTACATCATCTAGTGCGCCTTTCCGCCCTCTTCTGAGGCTCAGCCAGCTAAACTTGTTACTTCTGCAGTGCCTTCCAGCTCGCGCTCTTCCGCGTCGCACTGATCGTCAACGCAGTCGCCATGCTGCTCACCGCTGTGCCCTACTTACCGCTGATGTTCGTTCTCGAGGGTTCGAACCGAATTATTCATCGTCCTCGCTGTGGAGGGGCTATCCCTCGACATGCGAGCGGTATGTGGTCTCGCTCGTCAACAGGCACATCCGCGAGCGGGCGAAGCCCGGAAGTATGTTGTTGCCCGCGATCAAAATCGCGCAGGTCATGGTGATCTTTCTTATCGAATTTAGGCTTCGTGTGGAGCAGGAGTCTGACCTGCCGTACGCTTGCACGCCTCCAGCTACGTGTGCTGTCGACAACGCAGTGCTCATGCTTCGCCTGCCAGGTCCTCGTGCTTGGAGAGATCATCATCAAGTAGGCCAAGCTCTAATATTTCCAAGCCGGCTCTCATTGTTTATCCCTTTGATCGCGTTGTCTATACGGCCGCCGGCGACGAGATCGGCATCGGCGAGCAGTACGGTCGCGCTGCGCTTTGTGTCATGACCGTTTTCTACATCAAGGGTGTTTCTTATTGTCAGAAAGATGGGGACGACTTTGTCTGACATCGAAGCTGTCTTTCCCAGTTGGCTGTAATTCGATGCAGACGCATCCAGGCACTACCGTTACATCATTCCTGATGAAACACCCGCTCAGAAGTACTGATATTCTGGACCTCGAAATATCTTGCTCTCCGTCGAACATGGTGGAGTAGGCGCTCGAGTTTTCCGCTTCTATGAGAGGCGACACGGAGCTGACCGATTCGTTGTGCAGCATCCATCACATTTACTCATCTGCACTGGCCGCTGTGGGCTGCGATCATCCTCATGTCTACGGCGATGGCAGCTGTCGTGGCGGATGCTGCTGTGGCGGATTATGCTGGAATGCCCTGGTCAGCCTTTCAAGTTTTCTGCACTACTGAAGCGGTTAACGGCACTAATCCCTTGTCAACAGGTTCATCGGCGGTGGGCTCGGCGTAATCATGGTTACCCTAACGCTGCGCAAGTGCCTATCCCTCCCTAACGTTAGTTACTGCGCTGACACCGCACATGCAGTCGGTCTTGTCCACATAAACCTCGACACCCCGTCCTCCCCTCTCATTCCCCGCCCCTTCCGCCTCGGCCTGCGCTTCCTCGCCGGCGTGCTGTTCGTCCTTCTTCCCTTGACTGAGCCTGTCGGCGCTTGGGATGCTCGGCGTCGATACGGCGATACTCGTAGCGCTTGTTACGGTCGAGGTTGCGGGGAAGCTAGGCGCGCATGGAGGGCACGAGAGGGCGGGGGTGGTCACGGAGGGGGAGCGCGGCGAGGTGCGTTGGTGGTCTCAGGATGATGCATTTAGGGGGGTAGGCGGCTCATTCTGGGAGAGGTGGGCAGGATATCTGGGTGTGGGGGGGAATCCGGGGAACGTCGTGTAGGAGAAGGTTACTAGGGGGAAAGAGACTACGTATGCGAGTTAACATTGTCGGGTAGGGCGACGAAGTGGTCTTGTCCTTTACCCTCATTGCTTGAGACCATGGTTCACTGCATTCCCATCAACGGCACCCATCAACGACACGTCCTGTGTGTTCGGGCAGAAGAGGTAGTTGCAGGGATACCAAACGCAGCGTTAGGAGTGGAACAGCCGTGCCTTTCACATATATTGCTCGTAGTTCCGCATTATGCACTTGAGTTTACGACGCCTGCCGCGAGTAGAAACAGAAACAGTGATGGAGATAGCTTTGCTGCGGCAAAAAGCTAAGCCCCACGCGGGGGTCGAACCCGCAGCCTTGAGATTAAGAGTCTCACGCTCTACCGATTGAGCTAGCGAGGCTTGTTGA